>JACXGM010001862.1:0-50856 GCA_016801145.1 Umbra pygmaea | reverse complement strand
AACTATCAACAAACCATCTGTTGATAAGCAACTAATTGTGTATTTTAAGGGTAGGGGTAAGTTTAGAATATGTTTTAGGGTAATGGTTAAGGTTAGGTTTAACATAAGGGGAATGGTTAAGGTTAGGGTTAGGGTTAGGGTTAGTAGATAGTTTGTTAAAATGTTGTTGACAGTATGCAGATAATATGTAGAGCATCTACTGATGGACTCTCAAAATAAAGTGTTACCGTGTATTTTATGTAGAGCTTAAGCAAAAGGTGGTTCTAAAAGGTTTTTGCTGCCCAGTCAGACTTTTTCACTAAAGTTGAATCCTGCACACAAGATACAGACACCATTTCTTCCTCTCTGTCAGTCTACTGTGCCTGCTCATCCAACACCACCTGCACCTCTCTCTACCAGCTATAGATCGCTGCTCTGCACTACCCTGAAACACTGCTAGACATTACTAGGACTGTCACATGAATCACAACACATTACAGCAAACTCCTTCTATGCAGACTAAAAGGAGAGGGAACACCCAATCACCGACCCTAAATCAAATCACGAACCAAAAATGATATTAATGTCGACAAATACTGAAGACAATAGTAGTGAAAGAGTAGATAAAATGAAACAATATTAAAAAAATACTTGTGTAAGATTAAAGAGTACAGCACCCGGAAAGTAACTAGAAGCATACTCGTTCCTCTGAAAGTGTACACCTTTACTAATTTGGTTACTTTTAGTATTTTTTATTTTTTATATCAATATAATTTTATTATTATACTGGCCCCAAAGGTGCCTTGGCTCGCTGGGCAAAACTTCTCGGTATGCCAGATTACCAGTCCAGGCCTACATGCCGAATATGATTAGTTTATTTTTCTTCATGCCGCATTGAGCTGTATTCTACTTGCAACACTAAAGATGACGTCATAGGTTCGGTATAATGAGAAAATAAAGCTTCAAAATAAAGCCTAAGGGTTAATGCATAACAAAGTGTATAATTACTTAATTAGGATAGGAAAGTAAACTCTAAACAAAGGCACATTGTATGATGTTTTAAGCATCTACAAAGACTGAGTTATGGGGAAAAATAAAAAGTATTTGAAAAAAGGTTTTAAGAACAATGTTTATATGTACAATATGCATACCATACTTGCATATGCAAATTGCACTACAACACAAAAACAATTCAAACTGACAACAAACTTGATATGGGTAATTGTTTACTAGGATCTGTTCAATCCAAATATACTCTAATTTCCTCTGGGATAGCCAGCAACACAAAAACAGTGAGGCAACACTGCTCTTGCATTGAACTCAGTATTGGCTGAGATTGCTCACCAATTCAATCCCTTTATGACCACAGTGTAACCATCTTCTAATGGCTACTTCCAGCAGGATAACACACCAAGTCACAAAGCTCATATCATCTCAAACAGGTTTCTTGAAAATGACAATAAGTTCACTGTACTCAAATGGCCTCCACAGTCACCAGATCTCAATCCAATCGAGCGCCTTTGGGATGTGGTGTAATGGGAGATTTTCATCATGGATGTCCAGCTGACAAATCTGCAGCAACTGCGTGATGCAATAATGTCAATATGGACAAATATCTCAGAGGAATATTTTCAGCAACACATTGAATCTTTTCCACAAAGTATGTAGGCAGTTCTGAAGGAAAAAATAGGGTCCAACCTGATACTAGCAAGGTGTACCAAAGAAGTGGCCGGTGAATGTCTATCCAACAGATTTGTTTTAGTTTAAATCAAAAAAGAGACATGGCACTAAGACCCCTCACACTTCTGTGGATAGGATTAAAAGTATTCTCAAACAAATTACATAGATGAGGTAACTAAACATCAGTTGAATATTTTCCACTAAAATACACAGTGTAATACTTAAAAAGCTGTAAATAGTACTTAAAGGTACTATTCTAAAGATAGTACTAAAGATAGTACTTATCTTTCTTCCTTGAGATATAGTATATCCAGAATTTTCTAATGAAAATTTTATTTGTCTGCAAAAACTCGGACTGGGGAAAGAACAAAAGGCAGCCAAAGTCAAAAGGATAGATATTGCAAAACACACTGTATACTGTATCTATATGCAAATGCCAAAAAAGTAGAAGAAGTCTTCTACTAAACATTATAGAATTAAAAATACTTTAACCTCTGCATGACTAACGGAGGCTTTTGTTGGCTTACAGAACAACCATTGTTTAGTCACCCACACACAAAACTTGTTATCTTTCAGAGTTTTCTGTCACTATACTAGCCTGTCAGTTGAAACTGTGATGGATATTTTTTTAAAGGACAGCTGTATATTTTGGTCTGACAGTTGGACTGACAGGGGAAAGGAAAATATGGATAATAGCCAGATACTGTATATTCATATTATAAAGAAAAGATGAATATATAATTAAATATAAAGCTACCTGTTTTTACTTACTTTTTGTCATACCAAGTTTCATGTGGCTATAATTGTGGTCAGCTAGGTACATTATGAATAAGAGATAGTATAAAAAACTAATTCTAAGATCTTTTCATTTGCCATTTCTTCAGGTGAGTGAGGGTCTACTAACCTGCATTCTGGAAACTGGAATGCACACGATCCCTGAAAACACACAGGGCCTTACCTTACTTCCAGTTGTACAACATGAAGTGAAGGATTCTAGTAGGTTCTTTGTCTTGATAAGGAAGAATAGGCTGCAAATGTATCCGGACTTATGGTGGAGGAGGTATGGTCTGGGGCTGTTTTTCAGTTCCAGTGAAGGCTCAAATTAATACTACAAGACACAGAGACATTTTAGACATCTGGTTGCTTCCAACTTCGTGTCAACAGTTTGGGGAAGGGTCTTTTCCAGCACAACTGTGCACAAAATGCTTCCCTAAAGACATGTTTGACGAGTTTGGTAGAGAGGAACTGTAGTGGGTAAAATCAAAGTCATCTCAAAAATATCTTCCATTTAAGAATGAGTCAGAATTTGTATGATTGAACAGAGTTTATTTGACATAATAAACCTGAGTTGTCATGTCATGTCCTAATACAATGCTCCCCCAAGACAATTAACTTGTCCACCCCCTCTGGCAATTTCAAACAATACCTCAAGATACATCCCATTCACGTCATTGGCTAGTGATTCAAAATGGTAGCCCCCATGTGGAGTTATGCGGCTGTCACATGATCAGCCCTTCATCTGAAAATGGTGGCCAGCAGGCATCCAAATTCAACCAACCATCTGCCCATTGCTCTCTACTCCCTGGTCACATGATATAGAAAAATCTTTCACTTCACTAAAGATGTACCCATTTTATATACAGTATGTTGTATTGAGATTATTTCATTTCATATGTCCAATTCAAGTATTTTTGCACTTACAAACAACTGCTCATTACAAAATACTGAATATCACATTAAAACATATTACACATAGTTCAATACTCCCCATACTTGTCCAATTCACCTCATACTTGTAACATTTGTATACACTCAAAAAGCTCCTGCATAGTACCTAAAGAATCCACCACAGCACACAAGTGGCTTGCACAGAGCTCTGACCTCAACCCCGTTGATCACCTTTGGGATCAATTGGTACGGCAATTGCGAGCCAGGCTTTTTCATCCAAAATCAGTATCTGACATTACAAATGGTCATTTGGATGAATGGGCACAAATTCCAACAGACACACTCCAAAATCTTGTTGAAAGCCATCCCAGAAGAATGGCTGCTTTTATAGCCGCAAAAGGGGGGCAACTCCATATTAATGCCCCGGGTTATGCCCGGGTGTCCACATACTTTAGGCCATATAGTTTATGTTGTCATTTGTCACTTCGTTTCGGTCAGTGTCTATAAAAAATATTTGCTTGAAACTCTCCAAAGTAAACATAACTTCACATCTCTGAGTTATCTTCGCATCTCGGGGCTAATTGTTTGTCCCTGGTGTGTACAAAGCTCAGCCAGGAGGTCAAAGTTTAGCTCATGTGCTTTGAAAACTCTGTGTTCATCTCTAATGCCGCGCTATCGTCAACAACTACACTTTTAATCTTGCTATGTATAGGAATAGGGTGGTGCTCTTCAAACGGTCAGCATGTGCCAGGCAACAATTCATTCTATCTTTCTTTTAGCAACATCTAAAGCCCACTGATAGATTGTTAAAGCTCTGTGTTAAAGCACGCAAAAGACTCAAATAGGATTCATTCTGCACCTGGGAGTGTTTTGTTTTGACGACATGCCCTAAAATGCTTGCTCAAGCACCTTTTTCTAGATTTACTTTAGACGACTGCACAAAACAACTATTCTTAACTTATTGTTGGACACATAACACTTCCTTAAAGTTAATACTAGGTTAAGGTGACACCTCTCTGCACAACAGAATACATTGAGGACATCCGTGTTGCATCCATGGGATCACTTAACAGTGGGCTCACGTTTCTCACAATGCACCAGGGGGGTAAAGAAGGAAAGTAAGCAGCTTTTATTTTAGTTTGGGGTGGGGGTAGAAGTGTGTTTTTATGATGGATAGTAGAGCCTGAGTCTCTGGGAGACCGGCAGACCCGTGGTGGTAACCAGTAGGTCAGCCATCGATCCCCAGCCATCTCTACAGAGCCACTAATAAGACACTTGGCATTTTCCCTCATGCTAGTTTACTCCCCTTGTGTGTGCCTCTATCCTGCCAGTCAAATACCTCCTCACTACAGGGTCTATGGAGTTGTCTGTGTTTATACCAGGAATACATTACGTCCCCAGTTACCATATTCATGACATATTATTATTATGTGTCTATATACAAATATCGTATGTTGGAGTTTAAATATTTTTCTTCAAATGTCACTGAAGTCGATGCAATGTGATGTAACGTGAATTTGTGAAGAGAACGTGATGTGAAGTGGATGTCAACTGGATGCGACATAAACTCGACATGTTTTCAAGAGATGTGGGGACAAGTACGAATTAGCTGATTATATTCTTATTGTTTCCCATAAACATTTGGGAGTAGCATTGCATTGCATTGCATTTCTTTTTTTCTCCCCTATCAGGTCAAAGAGTTGACTACTGCCATACATGTTTTATAAATGTTATTGAAATCCATACTATTGTTATGCAGCCAAATGCAAACTAATAATGTTTCTTACATCCAGATGACAATTATTACATGCGACAGCCACTGAACCCAATTTTTTCCAAAGTGAAACAGACCTACAGTAGTTTGTCAGCAACCTGCATGTCCCAAGGGTAAAGAGAAACCCATCTGAGGCTAAATAAATAAGATAATCACAAACTAAACCCCTTAAAACATTTCAATTTCTTCTCCATGTCTGTAGGAATTTGCCTTGCAATAGAGCACATTTCCCTTAGATTTCCATTTCAGAGGACTCACTCCCTGGGGAGGTGTGTCTAGTCAACATACTGCTTGCCTCTTGCTCAACTTCCCACCATAGCAAATTCCACAACCACCACACTGAAAACATTTTTCATAACCTATTCATTTTGATAAGTCAAGACAAAATACTCATTTTGTTGGCTAAAATCAGTTTGTATCTGGATGCCATAAGTTTGCCGAAAGGTTAATGACATCAATCGTGATATCTTATTTAGCGGTTCAATTTGACACACACGGGGGGGCATAATATAAGATTTCACTAAACCTGATGCTCTGAAGGATAGCTGAGCTGAATCGCTGTCCGTGGTGCTGAAATCACAAATCCCCTCTCGGTCTACCACATGGTGACTTCTATCGTCCAGATAGGTTGAGCAGAGCTCCAAAGGTGCAAAGCCCCAGCCTGAGCTTAATTAACTGATGGCAGCAGAGATGGAAACATCAGCAGGGGAAAGAGACTAGAAGATAGTGAGGAGTCAGATTGTCACCCGCCCAGTAGACAGGTTTGTGTGTGCCAAATCATTCCCTACAAAGTGCATTTCTTTGCCAATTGGTCCTTTTCCTCTGTTCGAGGGTAGTACACTATATATTAAAGAGTTTACCATTTGGTACCCATGCGGGGATGCAGGGGGACAGGCTGCTGCTGGGACTTGCATCCACTCCCCTGGACTCTATTTCAGATGTCTGGTTCCTCTCATTGCCTCTGATAACCTCTAAGGGCAGGGCGTCAGCATGATGGAAGTGGTTTCGATGCTGTAAGCGAGTTCAAATATCGAGGAATCCTGATCAAATGTAAGCCTTTATAAAGAGTCGTGTGGACTTATAATGGATTCACTTAGAACTTAATGTTAACTAATAACATGATAGTGCATTACTTTTGGTAATACACTATCATGTATATTAATATAATAACTATATTATATATTTTTATAGCTGTTATGCTGGGGAAAAGAGGACACAATGATTTGAATTTAACGCCGTGTCTGATTCCATCTGCGGCAAGCTGATTCTTCTGCTGAATATTCAAGATCCAGTCCCTTTTTGTTGGATGACTGGAACATCCTGGTGCCTCTGGGAGCTCCACCCTCTTCATCTATCCATAGAGCTACACTAGAGAAGCACTGCTAATTAGGAGGAACAATTGGCCAAACATAAATCCTCTAATGTTCAATGAGAGACATAACAAACCTTTAAAATATAGATAGTGTTCATCCACAGATGATCGTTTTTAGAATACTGCATACCAAAACACAGGGAATATGCTTTCAATTAAATATTGCTGTGAAAAAAGCATGTAACAAGCTGAATTATATAACATAATGACACTTTCTGACACAGTAGTCTGATTTAATACTGTAGACATTGAGGCTGTATCCACTCGAGGCTATCATATTATATATAATGAACACTTATAGCTACAGGGGAGTTGCTTGGCATGATGCTAAATATTTACAATATACATTATACCACAGCCTCTGGGTCGATGGAAAACTAGCTGCAGTTCTATCAGTAGATATTGGTGATCCCAATGCTATCGTTGATTTATCTTGTGTGAACATGGAATGTATTTCAAAACGTAAATATATCCTGTCGTGACAGAATGGTAATAGGTAGTTATGGTAACCATCTCCTCCTGAACAAGATGACTCTATTACCATAATGGAAACTAGCCAATCTCGAGTAGTGTCAAAGGGGGTTGTCATAAGTCAGACAGATGACAAGACAGACATGATTCTAATGGATTCCAATGACTCTGCAAGATTTGTTTTTAATCAACAGGGAAGTACACAGAGTAGAGGGAGGGGGAAGCAGTTCAGTTTCAGAGTCATCAGTGTTGAATGTAATAAAATGTCTCTTTGTGTGACAGAGAATTAATGGAAGATACACTGGCTCTCGGGACTGCTGGATAACTAAAAGCTTTGTCACAAATTGATTCTTGATTCACCGGCTCTCACAACGAGAGAGAGAGAGAGAGAGAGAGAGAGAGAGGGAGAGAGAGAGAAAGAGAGAGAGAGAGAGAGAGAGGGAGAGAGAGAGAGAGAGAGAGAGAGAGAAAGAGAGAGAGAGAGAGAGAGACTGGTAGACTGATGCTACATGTCTACTATACATCATTATCAGGGGCTATTGTTTTATCATCTATGAAATGGTTTATGTGCCCTTGGATTTCCAGGATTGAGAGACTGGTAATAAATTCCAACATCTCTGTCATTTTATGTTACTTTCACATACACATATTTTACATGTGAACCAGACACATTTTACAAATGTGAGTTTTGCTGTTTACCCGATGCATCCCCCTCAGCTCCGTTAGGTACAGTACATAACAGGTTCCACTAGAGATGCTGGCTAATTTCCAGCACCCCTCTGAACTCTATGTAGACTATAAGATTGTGACAATGGTCCCCTGTAGTGTCCTGGAATTGAACTGGGCAGCTGGGACCTGGCTGAGTTAGATTGCACTGAGGTCCCTAAACCACTGAGTTCTACTGTACTTCTCTGTTCATTATGATACCCTGTCCCACTTTTGTATACTACATGTGCTGCACAGTGTTTAATAAATTAATTAACAAGTGTGTTCCTCACAATTGCGCCTATTTTTTTTGCACATATGGGTCAGACTCCATTCAAGCTCTAGGCACATCTCAGTTGTTGGTATTCAGACATGCCTAAAGCAGGTGCATAACAGGCTTGGCTTACTGTATGTGGTTAATCTGCACTTTCTTAATACATTCAATTAAATGGTTGTAACCCTTCCACTTTCTGGCCAACATTGTTTTGATTTGAAAGCCATGACTTAAATATAATGTACCTTTTAATTAGAATTTGGTCAACAGACTCAGCAAAATATATGGTAAGAGCGGGTTCCGATTATCAACAATGCCTGATGAAATAGGTTCAGGAGTAGTCTTTGGTCACTTACTGTAGATTGGGATGTCGCAGCCTTCACCTCATTCGCAATTGTTGGCGTCTCTTTACAGTTCATGATGAACAAGTAAAAGACAGATGGTCTCTGATCCCCCTATAGTCCTCCTGTCTCCTGCCGTTGTGCTCTTAATCTTAACCCCCGACCAAGGAGACTAGCTACTGAATAAAGCACAGCAGCCCATCCATCTGGAAAGCTTCTGTGTGTGCAATCAGTTCATCCAGTCCTGGATCACACCTAAGCTTTTCAAGGTCTAGTCCTTTAGCTGGTGTTCAGGCTACAATGTGATTAGTGTGACTGGGGCTGAGGACGGCTCACTTAGTACCTCTTCTGATGGATGGTTTGCTGTTGTTTTACACAACCAAATGTGTGTCTTCATATAATGTTTCCCTATTCGTCATATTAGTGTTTCACAGTTGAATTTTTGTCTCGTCAGACCGCAGAGGTTTTGCCACTTGGCAAATCTACTGTGTTTTTTGGTTTATCTGAAATGGGAGTCAAGCGGGCTTTCTTGAGTAATGGATTCCTTATTATCACACTACAACACAGGCCAGGTTATATGATTTCCTGGAATATTGTTGTCACAGGCTTACTCTGACCAATATTGAACATAACAGCCCGTAACTCTGTAATCGGCCTCTTGATACCTTTTCTAATCAGTCTTTTGTCGTCATCCATTTTGAAGCTATAGCCCGATCTAGGCAGGATATTGTTAGTGCCATTCACGTTCCACTTTTTAATAACAATCTTGACCATGTTCCAAGGCAAATGAAACACCTTTGAAATGTATTTTCACCTACTCCGAATCTGTGACTTTGCAATTCATTACCCAAGGGAGGTGTTACAATGAATGTGCTGAATGTATCCTGCTTTCATGTGAATTACTAGTTTAACACAGGTGGAGGTCAGCGTTAACTTGGTTTGTGATTGTGAACAACATTTGAACCTTTTGGTCAGAAAGCACAACAATATGTTTGCACCATCACCACTGTGAAGAATTGTGGAAAGAACATTACATTTTTAAGATATTTACCATGACCAAGGACTGGGGAGCTTATAAGGATAGAATGGGTAAATTAATGTAAGGAACAAAAGATTTCAGTGAAAGAATTGAGAAACCTGCTGCAATCTAAGCTGAAACTAAGATGGGAATTCACCTTTCAGCATGACGCAAAATCTACAATGCAGTGGCTATGAAATGAAAAGATTAGTGTCCTTGATTGGTCCCGTCTGTCACGATGTGTGGATATAGCTGGCAGGAGGCAGATGCGTTTTCATTGAGAACCTAACTCTATTTTCAAACAGAGTACAATTGAGAGAAGTCTCAGGAAGAATACGAAATACCTTGTTCTACAAACACTGGAACTTGAAAACAAGAAACTCTAAATGCCAGCTCAACTGGCTTGCTAGACACTCGCCAAAGCACACACTTGAAACTCGCCTACTAGCCTGACACTTGTAACTAGTAACTCACATACGCGCCATCTTGACGTAAGTGCAGGGAACTTGAATACTATTCCAAACAGACAAGAACACCTGTGGAAAAGGACAATTACAGACAAATAACAGGACAAACAAGGGTGTATGTATAGATCATTGAAAACAGCACAGCAGTAGGAAAATTACACACACGTAGATATAGGATGAACAGAATCAAATGCTGGAAGAACTACTGAACATACAACATGAAACCACTAGAGGGCCAATGCCCAGCCTACCCAAGACTAGATAAAACACTAAACAATACAACAACATAACTTGAAACTACATACAGGACACAGATACACAGGGTGAATCATTACACCATCACCATATAATCCTAATTCTGACCAAAGATTTCAATTCAGCTCGAGCATTTCTTATTTATTTATTTATTTATTTCTTATTTATTTCTACCCATTTTCTCACCTCCCAATTGGTCCAATTCCCCCTGACCCCGCCTTGTCAGCAACTCCTCAACCGGTGTTGGATGGTTGAGGGCGCTCACATGCTTCATTCAGGCACAAAACTTTTTATTGCACTACTTGTTCAACACAAAAGCATTTAGTCAGTACATCTGCAGAAGGAACACACCACTTCCGCGATTTAACTCACAGGTGCACACAAGGAGTCGCTGGAATGCAGCGTGGCAAGGTATGCTAGTCTGACTTTTCTATTCCCTCCCAAGTTGGCAAACTGTTCTTGGGCTCCAGACAATGTCTGATCATTCGTGACCCGGACCCCAAGCAGCAACTTAGCCCATTATGCCATGCATAGCTCCCCACTTTAAAAATTTGTTCTGTAAAAAGACAGTAAAAAGTATTGGTAACAAATGTACCATTACTTTTCTATTACTTTACTGACATCTCCATCAAAACAATAATGGAAAATACTTTATAAACACAGTAAATGTCTGTTAACACACAGAGCTGATATTAATTTGTAGCAGACATCTCTACTGTGTTCATAAAGTATTTTCTGTTATTGAAAAAGTACTGGCAACAGATTACCAGTATTTTTACTGATTTTTCACTGATATATTTTACAGTTCACCTTGAACAGCAGAATGGTGAATCATCCCAACCTAGGTTAAATCTTTCGAACAAGATATAACCCAACACACTCAAAACTATTATTGGCATAAGTGTTTCCACCAAGTAATAACTAAGCGTGTTGCAGACCATATCCAAATATGATGTTTCATTGACTATATAATATCAATGATTTAATAGAACAAGTCCCAAAGCCTCTTAAAAGTTGGAAGTATGTTTTATTGAATACTGGAGAGAAATCCTAATTCAGGATTCGGAGGAAATTACATGACAATGTAAAACAATGAATGGGGTGATTTTCTATTGGCATCATTATTTTGCATTCATTCCTTATCATTCCGTATTGGTATTTCAAAATATTACTGGTGTTGTTACTTTCAATATAAGTATAAAACAAAAATAAAAATAAACATTTTCAGACCAAAAAGAGAAAGTTGACTGGCCAAGTCAATCACCAGCAAATTCAATTCAGAATGCATTTTCATTTTTTATATTTTTTTATTTTATTTTTCCAGGCTACCAGGTAAGCACGTTGAGAACAGTTTCTCATTTGAAAGGGCGACCTGGCCAAGATAAAACGCCGAGGTACAGAAGACATAAAAGTTACACATGAATTACACCACATTGAAGTACAGAATAAAAATAATTAAAACAGGTATACAGTGTGGAGATCTTCAGAATAAACAATGAAGAATGTGTACAGGTAGTACAACAAATGTCAGCATATGGAGGTAGATATTTGGTAAGTACAGTGGCATGGCAGTATACCATACATTCAGGGAAAAAATAGGGTCTGAAATACAAGGTAGATTTATCGGAATATAAAGTGGCAGTGCAGAAATAACACTAGAGTATGTGGCATAATGACCGAGGCTGTGGGAAAGGGAGAGTGCAAAACATACAAAGACAGCTGTGCGGGAGAGAGTGAAATGCTGAATGTATGGCTCCAAACAAAGCAGGAACTGAATACAGGCCTTGCAAAATATCACCAGTGACGATATCCTGCATCTGGTTATCTCTATGAGTCACAGACATCAGTCAATCACTGCATGCAAAGGATATGCAACCAAGTACCGAACATAAGTATTTTGTTGTATATAATGTTATAATAATCACAAACACTTTTGTTAACATAAAATCTCAGGGACACAGAAAACATGATGTCATTTTTAAATGATTCTGATATGGATGGTAATACCATTGAATGAATGCTGACAATTCTGCACTTTAACCCATACATCGTACATACTGTATAAAGCAAGCTTTCAGTAGAAGATCAGAAAAGTTAAATGTCCATCATTATGACACTGCTAAATACTGTACATGTCCATGCCCTAGCCTAATGGTTGAAGAACATGTTGATTTCTGTGACTGATAGTGGTCTATGTCCCTTCATATTTTCTTAATTACATTTCTTGGTAATGTTGTGGGCCATATTGATGACAGCTTTATCCCAGACAGATTAACTTCCAGACTCCCTTGCGTTCCATCAGTCATCACTTTTTGACTGATTCAGAATGAGATAAAATAACATAGTAGTTAACCTTTTGAAATGTGGGTTTTGTATTGGTATTCAAAGAGAATATAAAGGTTCTGAAGACAGAAATATGAAGATTGGTCCGCTTGTAGACACCAGGCATGGTGCGATAACGTTTTCACAATCCATATATGACCAGCCAGCAACAAAATTACACATTGCAGGAGAGAGATGTAATTTCCGACAATGGGATTTGGCTTAAACAACATAAAGGCATGGACCAATCAATGGTTCAGGCTGTTGGTGGTGGTGTAATTTTGTGGGGGATATTTTCTTGGCACACTTTGGGCCCCTTAACACCAATTGAGCATTGCTTGAATGCTACATTCAACCTGAGTGTTGTAGTTTTTTTTTTTTTTTTTTTTTTAACCTTTATTTAACCAGGTAAGTTGACTAAGAACAATTTCTTATTTACAGCAACGACCTGGGAGCAATTAGGGTAAAGTGTCTTGCCCAAGGACACAACGACATTTGGCTCAGTCGGGAATCGAACTGGCAACCTTCTGACTCCCTACCCACTGAGCCATCTGCGCCCCAATGGACATTGTTGCTGACCATGTCCATCCCTTTATGACCACAGTGTACCCATCTTCTAATGGCTACTTCCAGCAGGATAATGCACCATGTCACAAAGATCAAATCATCTCAAACCGGTTTCTTGAACATGACAATGAGTTCCCTGCACTAAATCCAATCGAGCACCTTTGGGATGTGGTGGAACAGGAGATTTGCATCATGGATGTGCAGCCGACAAAATCTGCAGCAACTTTGTGATGCAATAATGTCAATATTAACCCAAATCTTTGAGGAATGTTTCCAGAATTACGGCAGTCCTGAAGGCAAAAGGGGGTCCAACCCGATATTAACAAGGTCTAGGTAATGAAGTTGCCAGAGAGTGTAGGTGCTTAAATCTCTCAAAATGAATGTATTTTATGTATTACAACTGCATCTAGAAAGCTGTGTCTGGAAGTGAAAGACACCTAGAGCCTAATAGATGAGCCAATATCCCCAAACACACTGTCTCTGCATTGCAGGCATTGTTTTGAGGGAAGGGAGAACAAGGGTTAAGAGGAGCATTCAACTGCAGTTCTTTGGGCAAATCAGTCTTGGCAGTTGCAGAGTAAAAAGATGCCCTCTTCAAATGGGCCAGATATCAGCTTGCTCTGCATAGAGGGGCAACAAAGATATGCACCTACTCTAGTAAGGACTAAGCAAGGACCCACACCTGCAAACCTGCCTTACTCTCTTCCCTGCATGCCTAAGGTGATGGTCAGTGGCATAGCATGAAATTCTGGGCCCTGCATATATTCCGATTTGAGGGCCCCTCAACACGTTAGGGCCCTATATACTTAGTACCCCTATTCCCCCCGGTTCGACGCCACTGGTTGTTGCACTTCCAAGTGGCTTTGCCAAGTTTTGGGAGTCCTGTCTTAATATTTAAAGGGGCACACCATGTTACAGTGCCCCGTAGGGGCTGGGATCATGTCCCAGACATTTCTGGGACAGTAATATATGTTTCACCCATTCTTGGCTTGTTAGAGCGCCAGATATTTGCTGGTGTTACGTCCCCCAGTAAAACGTGTACATGGATTTCAATGTGCCCGGTTCTGTGTGGGTGTTCTGTGTGTGTGTGTTTGTTCTGTTCAGTTTGTCTGTTCCACACAGGTGGCACTGATCATAATCACACTCATCACTTATCAATGACTCCTCCCTTCTTTTATCCTGTTTACCTGGATCCAATAAACATGCTATCCCTTCATTCCCTTCCTCTGTATATTATGTGCCATTTTGTGTTTGTCTCGCTCTCTCTGTTTTGTGATTAAGAGCTGTTGTTCTGGATGTCTATAAGCGCTGTATGTGTTCAGTTGTAGTCTGCCATTTGTATCGTATTGTGATTGAGAGAGCTTGGTTTGTAGTGTGAGTGATAGGCCTATTTAGTGTGATAGTTGTGTAGTTAATCCGTTGTTTCTCTTTTGTTTCACAGGGAGTTGGGGAGTAGTTTATAGCTGCTTCGGCGTCTACATCACCCGTAGGGATACTCCCTTGTTAAAGCACACTAGTTAGACCTGGGCGGATCACCAACTGTAAGTTTGGTTAGGGCGCCTCATTTGTGTGCCAGTTAGATTGTTTTGTGTATTTGTACATAGGACAGCTTAGTAGAGGGGATGTTTTGTTCATTTCTTTGATTTGATCCTGTCCAGCCTCCCCTTCTCCCTAAACTATTTTATTATATTATAGTGGCTCAATGAAAAAACCTGTGTTTAACACTATAAAAATACAGGCTATTAGGTTATCAGGTCTCACGGTTTTCCTTGATTTCTTTGAGCACAAGAATGTCTGTCTTTCAGCTGTGCGTTGATGAATACAGAAGGTGACAATATTTACTCAGAATATAGACTGCATAGAGCCCTGACCGCAACCCCATTTAACCCTCCTTGGTCTATTGACGCTCTGGAGTGTCAAACCCGATTATCACGCAAACCGTACATGCGTTGGAAAAAGGAAAATTAGATGCAATTAATGAGTGGTGGCTCGTCTCTGTGGATTCATCAGAGCCAGAGATATCGTGAAAATATCACAGACAGGAAGTAGGGAGTGAAAATGACAAAATAACAAATCTGCAATGACGTTGGACATCATCCTGCATAAAACAAGAATTTTTGGAATTTGGAATTAGTTGGGTTTTAAAAACGTATAGAAATCTAGTTAGAAATGAGTAGAGCATTTTGATGTTGACTTGTTAGTATGGCTCCCAAACATTGCACACTGGTCCAGGAGCCTTGGGTGCTTGATAATATCCATTAACACCTTTGGGATGAATTGGAACTGCAATTGTGAGCCAGGCCTTCTCATCCAACATCAGTGGCTGATCTTTTGCCACAAATGTTAATGCCCATTTTTTTGGAATGGGATCTCCATTAAACTCATGTGTGTGACGGTCAGTTTTCCACATTATTTTGGTTATATAGTGTATAATGTTTTCTGATTCACATCTTTCCAAGCCATTCTGCTACTTATGACACTGCTTTCTCAAACAGGAATTTTCCACTAGCACAAGCACCAGAGATCAGTGCATTTTCCTGGCCAACAACCATGATTGAACAGTAGGTGCCAAACTTACCACAATAAATTGCTAGACTATGGCGAGACAAGGCAGACCTATCTGACACACCTTCCACCTGCCTCAAGGCACCGTAGATACGTCCTGACCATCTACTGGCTGGAATGACACCACTTTACTGTAAGGTACTAAACAGTTGCAGTTTAGAGCTGGGAAATGTTTACGTAAAGTAGCAATATTTGTAAACAATTGTCTGCATTACTTATCGACTGAAATTATTTTCCTTCACTCTCTTGATGGTTGTATGATGACAGAAGATCAAGGCCTTAAGCTCCTGAAAATAGATTAAGGCTTTAGACATAAAAAGACACAGAAATGGACAGGTTGGATCGGGGTTTTGATACGTCTGAGAGGGGAGGATTATAGTGCCACTGACAGCATTTTGATAAACTGTCAAATGAATGTACGGTGTCCCAGGGAACGTGTCAACTCTGCTGAAAAGCTTTGGACACATCTGTCTATGCCCCAGACACCACCTAAGGAAATCATTTTGTGTCCTCATATAGAAAGGTTAACACTGTCTTAAGGCCATTCATTTTATAGGTAGAATGAAGGTCACCAATAGAAAATTACCAGGGGGTCAAAATACATGTATCCTTGACACTTGTGCCTTCCTCCAGTGTTCTGCTTAGTTAGCATATTGAAGTATTCATATTAGGGGCAGGATACAATCAAACTTCACCTACCTTTACAGTTCCCGTGTCGTTGTTTTGTTAGGAACTACTTTCAAAGAGGACAGAAGTCACTTGTCATTCTAACAACTAGAAGCCAAGCCATTTCATAGTTGTAGTACCAATGCATTATGGGATGTCTGTTTGAAATCTGACCTTGAGGTGAGTCTCTACCAGTGTTAACGATTGGGTCCCTCTTGGTGAAAAGGGCCTTGTCACACTGTGTGAAGGAAGGTGTTACGTCCGTATGTGTTCACCTGGTTTGGTGTTGGTTTTCTCTCCCTCACTCTCTTTCTCGCAGGTGTACCGGTTTGGGGATGATTTTCTTTTGTTTTGCTATATTGCCCGCCCCTGCTTAGTACTATTAATTAATAAATGCCTGTTTTGCATATGTTACGTTTTGGTGGTGTCGTTTTGGTAAATGCACTTCCTTATGCAATCACTTATTACACGTCTCTGATTCCCTTGGTGTGTTATGCGATCGGGCTGTTATGCTCTGTTTTCGTTTTATCGAGCTACTGGACGGTGCCTAGCAAAGGGCACAAGTGTAGTCCTGTGATGTGTCTAAGGAGAAGAAGTAGCGACGGTTAGAAGAGTTAACTGAGAAAGGACATTTGAAAAGAAACAACATTTTAATAACCCTTGAAGATTGTAAAAAAAACTTGTGTTATTGTGGATAGTGATGTTTTCTGTGTGTATGCTGCAAACGTGTTATACTGGCAAATAGAGCAGTTTCCATTTTACACTAATTCTTGTGGAGAATATCTGAGTCTACTTTAAAAGATGCATTAATCTATACGTTGTGGTACATGTGATGTTTTGAGCTCTTATTGAAATCATTTGACATTGTCATACTTTTGTGTTTGTTGCTATTTCTACAACAACAACATTTCCTTCATACAGTAGCGTCACCAGCAGCTTTTAAAACAGGGAGCATATTTGTTTTCAGCTGTTATTTCCATGAATAATCCCCAAAAGAATTCTCTTGCCTTCTCCCTCTGCTGCAGACTAATCGAGAGTGGTGTGTTTAGAACACAGGGCCGGCCCCAGGCATAAGCAAACTAAGGGGCTGCTTGGGGCCCTGTGGCCACCAGGGCCCCCAAAAGGCTGCTTCGGGCCCCCAAAAGGCTCGGGCCAGCACTGTTAGAACATATTCAACTTGCACTATTAAATCAAAATCCCAATGTACCCTGCCCTCCAGAACGGTTGGAGCCCTTAAATATAAGGAAGAAAGGGCTGTGAAGAATGTAATTGTATATCAGCTTACACTCAGAATTTGAAAGATCAACTGAGGTGAAATTGTTGAAAGAGAAAACAAAATTAGCATTCTTCTGAAAAACATGTCAATATACTGCATTTTGTATTAAGAAAAATAAACAGAAATAGACAGAAAATAGGCCCATTTCCTTTCATAGTACTATTGATAGAAATATATTTGATTATGTACCGTGAACAGTGGCGGGCCATGCATTTTACACCTTCACTATCTTCCCGAAATTAAAACGCATTATAATAACCTCACAATGACATTCTAGGGCTATAGATCATTGTCATTCGGCATATAATGCACCCCATATTCATATGAAGATACGTTTATTCCACTCGATAAAGGTTATTTAACAGGAGGCTCAACACCTATGAGACTTACAATACACTAATTGACCCGACACGACTGAAACCATAAGAATGTAACACTATGCACTATGACAGCATAATCGCATTACAAATACTGTAGCCATCGGATAGCCAAAATCAATGTCCTAACCAATTAAACAAGAACTAACTCACAACACCCAGTCACAACACTACAAACATGCAAAAATGCCAGAAGGAACAATCAGGATTCAACAGAGTTCCCCAGAGATTGCAGACAAGCTGCGGATTAAACGCACATCCAGGTTTACCACGCACACTGAAAGGCACAGCCCACTAAGACCACTGAATCTGAACCATATACCTTATATATATGATCTGAACATGCTTCACACCAGTAGTGATCTAAAACAAGCAAGCAGTAATAATTAACAGGTATTAACAGGCCTGGCACCAGGATGAAGTGTGTCTGTTTATCTCCCCCTGCTTGAATACAAATACAGTACATTCACTAAGCCCCGTTAAGAACCTTTAAGGCTAGGGATGGGCCGATACCACTTTTTATGGAACGTGTACAAGTACAGAATATTTCATTTTGGATACTTGCTGATACGAGTACTGATATGCATACTTTTAAGAACTATGCCAAATGTCACATTTATCAAGCTAAAATCTGCTATTTCTTAGATGTTGATCAGCCAATTCAAATATAGAAAAGTAAATATTCCTACATATCTAGAAGAACATCATTTACGTTGCAGGTCAGGCAAACGCAATAGACGTTTGTGTTCGAATCTGCCCTAACTAAGCATTGCAGAATTTTTTTTAAATAAAAAAAGATGAGAATGTCTGTTTGAAGTGACTTTCTCCAAAACAGGGATAATTACCTAATCATATTATTCTGTTAAGGAATTTTATTGTTTTATTATAATCGGTAGGCCTACAAAATTAGCTGTACTATCAATGTAATCTATTGAACAAAATCTAAATAGGCTACATCGTATTTACTTTAAGTTATATTTCTTAATGTTAGTATGTCAGAACTCAAAAATACCACTATTTTGTTCACCCAGAAGTTTTGCAAACTACAATATTTGTCTTTCCTTGCTAAAGGTGGCTTTTAGAGGCTAGGTCCGGTGCATTCCTCATGCCGTTTTCTACAGTTACAGTATGCACCGAATTGCATCCTTCATTCTTTCCTGTACTTAAATGTACTGGTATAGTATCGGCCCATCCCTAGTTAAGGCCCTGCTAGTAAAAATATATAAAAATCCATCAAACTCACCAAAGCTGCTCATTATTTGAAAACGTAGTCCGTCCTCCTTTCTCTTTTAAAAAGACGTCTATGACCGGTTGAGCACATCTTTGCATTAAGTTCCAATAAAAGATCTTGCCCAGTGCTGAGAGTCGATCCTGCCCAGTCCTATATTCACCACCAAAGCTACTTCTTCACCTCCATCTGCCATTCTGCTAAAAGTAAAAAATCTAACAATCTGAAAATTGAAAGTTTAAAGAAATCGAAGACCGGAGAGCTAAGCTGGGAGAGCTAAGGTAGTTCTTGTTCGGATGGCGAACATTTTTTACTTTTTTTTGCTGAACTTTATTGAACTGCCCCTCCTATCAGCAACAGAAACGATGTTGACGTAAGGCTAGAGCTGCAGAAACGCTTTACTTGGTCAAAGAACACACCCAACATGGTAATGTCGAAATCTGATTGGTTAAAAATATGACAATCAACAACATGGTCCTGAACATGGGCTTCAACAGCAGACGGTATTCACTCGGAATTCTGAAGGCCTTAGTCTACCCGGAGACAACACAGATGAAAAAATCTTATTGGATAAAAGCTTTCATTTATATGAGCTGTGCTAAAAGCAAGGCAACTGAAAAGAACGTACTGTAGCAATGAAGTCACCATATAGAATCACCATATAGACTAATTTAAATGAACTTTGTAAAATATATATAGTGTTAATTAAAAAATATATTAAAGAAGTACAAAAATACATTTCTGATTCTGATTATCTTTGGGCCTGCAGAGAAGGCTTTGCAGGCCCTGACGGCCCACCACTGACCGTGAATGTCTTTCAGTCATTAGGAACCCTTGTTTCCCTGGGGCATTATTATGAGGTAACACACAAGCCAAAAATCCTTATTCATCTGTCAACATATGGAAGATACATGTTCCCAAATTGTTCAACTCAGTGACTGAAAAGGGTGTGATGTGATGAGCGAATTAATGCCTCAGGAGTCAGGACAATCTTAATATAGCAACCAACATAGCGACGCCTATCCAATTGCATTTCAATAAAAAGAAGGCCAAAGGCATGCAAGTACAAGAGGACAGGAAAATAATGTAAAAAAAAATGATTAGAAGTAAGCATAATGTACACAAACACACAATCGTCAAATTACACTACAGTATATACCATACTGCAAGAGACATACAGATGCCTTGCTCAGATAGCAGTTTGTTTTAGTGAGATGTGATCACAGTTTCAAGTTAAGAGATGTTATGCAATTCTAGTAATTGATGAGAGAAAAACCTTATAATGAATGACAGTGTGGGTTTAGTGACCCGTATGACATGCTCTGCCCTACTATGCTTTTCTTTTGCCCAAACCACAGTGAATGGCATGTCATACGGTTGACAACTGGCATTTTCATAGTTACATAGATTAGCACGTGCAGAGACCTAAAAGGTCAATTAACACGTGTCCTTGTATAAGCTTATTCTTGGAATTTCTTCAGTAGCTCAATGTGCAGAGTGGCAGCCTATACTTTGCTTTACATAATCTTTTATGTGCCTACTCATTTGGAAAAAACACTAGTTTTATTCTAAACAAATCTGTATAACTCAAGAAGATCTAAAAGTATAATTAAGGTGATTGGCATTATACTACAGAGACCTAAGGAGTCCACTAACATCTGTGCTTGCATAGTTTATTCTCTAAATTCACTTGCAGTACCGGCTCCTGCCTTAGCTCAACGTAGACATCTGCTGTCTCTTAATCTGGATGTGTGTTTTTCTCTCCGTTGGGGTTGTGGGTTTGTTCTACGATGGTGGTTATACATATTTTTCTGGAAATATTCCTATACATTCAAAACAACACTCGTTTATTTCTTTTAAGATTCTCTTGGGGTGGGTATTTTTATTATTTTTTATTGATTGTAAGGCACCAAAACCTAGGGAGAAGTGTAGGGGGAGACAGAGAGGATGGGCACAGCTAGTTGCATTGTCTAGGCTCGAACCCGTGTCGCCAGGGGGCATGTGTAGAATTAAGCTAAGAGCCCACACTGAAGTTTCAATGTAATTTACAAAACAACTCTGTAGAACATTAGTAGATATCTATTCATAGGGATTAGGGTAAAATTGTCTGTTTTTAATTCAAAACAACATGGTATTTACTCTTAAACCACTTGATAAGCCAAAGCGGGAGGCTCATAAAAGAGTCTTTGGGTATCAGAGTTTGGTGTAGCGGTCTAACCTCTTGACTACGCAGCTAGTGCCTTCAGCTAAGGGGATTTCTAGCCAGCTTGGCAACAGTCTGTGGCCTTCCTCTCTGTCTCCCAACTACATACCTACCTGTCTCCCTAACCTATATGCTTCCTAGTGTTCTGACAATAAAACATAATTTAAAATGGAGGTGGAGAAACCAGTTCACATGCCCTCAAGGAAGGTTTCATAACCTTTTTCTGTGAGGTGCATCTTTAAGATACAGCCTTTAGTGACCTAAATCAAATTTTAGACCTTTTGGCAAAGGCCATATTAAAGGTTAAAATAGAACTGCAAATGAAAGGCTTTGGGATGCAAAAAGAAATTATGTCATTGAATGTGGAAACGTCGTAAATACACCTTCTTTTATCTTTTATTACTTTCTTTTGTGGAAAACAAACTGACTTACAATACTTCCTGGGAATTAGCTCACTGTTAATAAGCTGATGTTTCCAACCAGGTGTTATATCCATACCATGCAAATGTAGATATCAGCCTGGTTGTTGTTACTTGTGGAAATGTCAAAATGCCCATTGTTTGGAAGATAATTGTGTCTAGAAAACAAAGAACACAGTGATTAATGTGGAGACTGATCATCATTGAGCAACATGGCAAAAAAGGAAGTGGGGGCTGACTAATTTCAGATACATCTGAACATAATGTATGGAGTATGTTGCTGAGCCAAAACCAGCCTGGGTTCAAACACTATTTACAGTTATTAACACTACCCAACTGGCACTACATATAGCTAATGCAAAAGCTAAAAGCATTTGAACATTGAACAACAAGTATTTGAACCTAGATTTTCAGCTGAGGACTGACTGAGACCCAGAGAATATTTTTAAGGAATCGCCTGGAATTGTCCTTTTTCTAATAATTTCTTTATTGGAATTGTCCTCCATTTAATTGCTACATTTTATTGACAAAGGATAAATCACATGTAAATCATATTGTCTTCTTTTCTCATTCTTTTCTCAGATTCTAGGCTACCAGTTTATAGTTCTGGTAAGGTAGCACACGCTGGGCTAGTTTGTCTGCTGTATTTGATGCCTGTGACGACTACAGTCTTAGTGTGTGTTAACAGAAAACCAGACTTCGTAATCTGGGCTCCATCCACATCCTACAAAATGACCTAAATGATAAAAAGTCTGTTTAGTCTACATGCACGGAATAAATAATTAGGTTGCTAAGCGCTTCATTGTGGAATTAATTACATGGCTTTGATATTAACATGACACTCAGATATGCAAGAGGAGGTGTCTGAAGGTAAGAGGATTACCTTTTGGTGTTGTATAATTCTCACACCATTCTTAATTGGTTTTCCATAAAAAGGACATTTGATTTTGGATATCTTATGTTGTTTTCAGCATTTGATCTCATGAATTATGTTGCCAGAGAGCTATTTTGTAAAACCCAATTACATTGTGTTTTACTTGTGTAAGTTTGGTGCAGCTTGGGCTCCGTGAGGTTCTCAGCTTTCTTGAAGTCAATGATGTATGACACTTATATATATCCAGGGTAATTGCAGAGTTACTTTATGAACATGACAAATTGCTTCCACCCTAGGCAGATCCCTTGTGGCTTTATGAGTGCAGATATATGGGGTAACTACAGGGTTAGAAGTTACACAGGCTTTTGACCTTGAAGTCCCCACTTCATTCATGAGGACAAGGTCTGTAGCAGGGAGGCACTGTGAGAAGTGTGGCAGTCAGACTTCCAAATATTACTGGATATTCACTATGGTAACCATGCCAGGTATACAGTACATAATAAAACTCAATAGCTACTACACGTTATTACTTTAGACTAATTTTAATGTAATATGCTACAGTAAACTGTGGAAATAAAGTGGTTCTAAACATTTACACCAAGTTGTGTTATTATTAAGTATTTTAACTAAAGTTAATATAGTAGGTGAAACCCTTCATGCAATCTTGTATTTTAAATGTACCGGTAAATGCATTGTTTATACAGTGAAAATCTGACTTTAAATCTCCATCCATCCATCCTAATCCGACTTTAAATCTGACTTCATTAAATAAAACAGGGTGCCCAATCACGTCTCATTGTCATCCCATTGATTGAAAACACCTGACTATAATTTTACCTTAAAATTAACTGCTTATCCTAGGGTGTTCACATACTGTACCTTTGCCACTCACAGACATGTAATAATGATCAATGAATAAATTGCCAAGTGTCATATTTTTGTCTACTTTCTTTAAATGGGCCCTCATTATATACTTTTACGACTTCTGTGAAAATATGATGATATTTTATGTCATATTTACGCAGAAATATAAACAATTCTAATGGTTTCACAAACTTTCAAGATCTCCGGTATAATAGAGGATTGTGCAAAGTCTATGTGTATTGCTCACAAATGAGGAAAGCACAAACGAGTTCCTCTGGTCAGGTTGAATTGTTGTACCAAGTCACCATGGATCACCATGGATCAACTGAACCTCAGCCATCTCACAGTGTCATTCTGTTGTGTAACTGTACATGCACATTGTAACATCTCCATCTGCAGTGACTCCCTCTCTTGATGTGCCCGTGCTCCGGAGATTGACGTCACCGAGCTACCGAGCCACCGCCCCTCCCTGCGCACCTGTTTTGTGTTAGTCATTATCCCATGTATTCATGTTCCCTCCATCTCCCTTGTCAGTTCTCTGTTGTTGTTGCCTGTGTGTAGACTTAAAGATACTTTTACAATATCGTTCTCTCTGAAGAGAGTTATCCATGCCTATGGAAACTTTATTATTTTGGGATTTACTGTTGTCCCATTAAGCATAATTATCCAAGCACATTGTTTGTGTCTTAGGGTTGTGCAAAATAAACGCCAAGATTAGGCATTTACTTACATGTGACTTCTGTTCCCTCATTCAAGCATTACAGAATAGCAGACCATAATGGAGTCAGCAGATAGGACTTAACTAGCCGGCATAGTAGAACGCGTCAAAGAACATGGCGATATGCCTGTTAGAATCGGTCCAGCTATGAACAGTGTCCTACAAGCCACCCAGAGGCTGGAGTTACATCAGGGATCTCTTGGAGCTGCTGCGGCCATACCAGATGCCCGTAACGTCCCTCCACCGGCCATAACGTCCCTCCACTGGCTGAGGCCCAGGGTAATATTTATCTACCCCTGCCTCGGGAATATGACTGCACTTCGTCCCTGGTTGCACGGTTTGCGGGGCCTTACAAATTCCTGGGGAGATTTAACTAGGTGACGTAAGCCTGCAGTATACTCACCATTCCCGACCTGGCGCGTGCCAAAGTGACGTCAAAATGATGTAGATTTTGCTGGCGTGTGAGGATTTAGAGTGCGCAAGCCGGACGAGTTTGAGTGCACAGTAAACAATTCATAATAACACAGTTAACAATGGTTCATAATAAAACCGTAAATGGTTCATAACAACACAGTTAAGATCATCTTAGCCACTGTTGACATTAACGTCAATGCTGCTGCCAGTTATGACATTGTCTTCTTCTTCTAGTCCGTAGAAATATCAATGTCGGTAGCCTCTTCTCAGTTGTGACACCTCTGTTCAGCAGAAGACTGCAACTAGTGTCTTGAACACCACGCCTGAGTATAAATAGTTACGGCGCTCCTGTAACATCACATTGTCGCACGCCCGGTCAGAAAGCTGAAGTATACTGAAGCCTTTACAGTACATATTGCAATTGCCTGTGTCTATGCACATTATCCCCTCGTTCCATGTGTCTCTCTACATTATTAAAGTTGCTATGCATGAGCCATCAAAAATATTCAGATTATTATTTCATACAAATCAGTAACTGGTTGATTTACTTACTGAGTTGAAAAAAGGAACACAGTGTTCAAATAATGTTTAAGATTGGATTAAATTTTGTTTTAGTTTTTAGTTAGCTTGGTTCCTCGACTAACCCTGCTAGCACAACAACTGGTTCGCACACTGTCCAGCCAAACACATATGTGGCCCTCCTCTTGACAGCATTTTCAGTGCCTGACAAAAGAACCTGGGCCCGGTTCCCCAAAACGTTCTTATCGCTAAGTAGTTCTTAACCTATAGGTTAAAAACTACTTAGCGACCCAGAACACGTACCCTCTCTGATTCATCGAATTACAATTATTACATTGGAATTAATATTTTTCTTAATAATTTCTTTTCAGCACTGCAAATAAAAATCTATTATGGTATCAATTATGATATAGAAAATATTTTGTGGAAGAAAAAGTATTCAACCCCCTCATATTTGGTAGAGCCACCTACATAAATAGATTTAAGTATTTTGGTGGAAATACTGTATCTAATTTTCCAGAAAGTACCACAGATGTCCAATGGAAATGAGATCATGATTTTGACTCATCATAATTTAACATTTGGTCACACCAATGTTTGTGAAAGGTGAATTACTTCTCAAGCTCCCTTTTCTTTATCAGTTTCTCTTGAAATGTATTTTTCTCCATCTAGTCTTCCTTCAATTGTCAAAAACCCCATCTTGATAAGAAGCATCCCCACAGAATGACACCTTCACCACTATACAGTACTTCATTGTTGGGACAATAAGACCTGAGTCACGGGCAGTGTTAGGTTTGCACCACAAACTGATTTGAGTTTTGTTTAAAATGATCAAACTTGGTTGCATCTAACCACAAGCATGTTTCTCATGTTGCAGGTGGGACAGTAATTAATGTAATCGTTGTGTAGCAGCTTCTTTGCTACCCTCCCATAGAGGCCAGTGTTATGCAGTGTTATGCTTTTGGGGTAACCATGCATTATTACTCAACTTCCAGACAACTTTTGATGGACAGCTATTTCTTGACACTGCCTGAATTGTGTATTGCAGTGTCCACCTCCTGATTATTGATCGAACTTTGCTCACTGGAATATCCAAACACTTGGATATTATTTTGTACCTTTCTCCTATTTTATGCACTTGCCTCATCCTTCGACAGTGTCTTTTATTTATTATTTTTTTATATATTGACAGCAACTTGATACACAGGTGAAGGACAATAGTAAGTACGGTTTTCTTTAGGGCAAGGTCTAAAAGGGGAGCTTTCACAGTAGGGGACAAATACTTATAATTTAGAAATATGAAAAGGTTTCTCAGGGTCTGAATACTTTTGCTAGGCTGTGTGTTTGTGTGTGTGTGTGCTGTGCGTGTGCGCGTGAGTGCGTGTGTGTGTGTATTTTATTCATGCCTGGTCAGTATTTGGCAATACTACTAAGTTATTTGTCACGTTTAGACGGCTGAATAACTGACACTTTAAAAATAGTTAGCTTTGATGGTAAATGTAGTTTTTTAAGTGACTGACATAACTAAAGAAAACTGCTGATGCACAAATTGAAGCACAAATTGTGTCTAAGTGAGGGAGCCTCTAGACTATTAGGACTATGCGTCGGCTGGCCCTGCTAGCTGCTGTGGTAATGGCTGCCTCCTCTATTTTAAACAAAGCCATAGGGGATGCATCTATATTGCATTAAACCATTTCGTTCTGACAGCTCTCCCTGGGCTATACTGACAGATCCACATTTTACTGGCCCAGTGGAAAGCCCAAGAGCTCAGATAAAAAAAGATGAGAAAAGGATTTTAATAGTTGCACATAATGCATTTTTTTGCCAATGGTAAAAGATATTTAACAGTGTGCGAATGCCTAATGCTTTCTCAATTATTTTAGTGGATCCAAGTGTTTCCTGGGATATTCAAGGACAACAGAGCAAAAGTACTCAAACATTCAATGCCTCTTTCCTACAAAAGAAAATCAAACTGATATTTCAGTACCTTTGAAGTCACATCAAACTTTTCCGCCTTTTCTTTTCTAACACGTTTGTTATAACTCATAAACCTACTACCCACCAAGTCTTCGTGTACACACAGTACAGAAGGCAGACAAACATACTCTGACAAGAAGCAAAACTGTGAGAAACCTATGATGTTTGGTTAGAAAGAAAGGTGCTAATTACCTTGGTGGATTCCCAGAATGCCTCTGGTTCTTTCTTCAAACCTTTTATTACCTAATTAATTATGAAACAATGCACAGGTGGTTCCCTAGGGAGCTTGGAAAATGTTTGAACCTTTTTTTCTTCATTTTACGCCGATAACCCACAGTGCAACTCGCTCTTTGTCATACATCATAGTGGTGTGAAGCTGAAAATATTGCCAAGTGGAAAGCAGGGTTGTTTAAACCATAGGAGGGTTCAACTTCGATTAAAATAGAGTCCTTTGAGATGTAGACAGCAGAGAATATGTCTTTGGGAACAAATACGATATAGTCTCATGAATGCTAAGTGTACAGTATATGCACGAGAGTGCATCTCTAGGCTGTGTCTCCGCATGTTAGCAGCTCCCTCACTATTACTACTCGGCAGATAGACATCTAGAAGCTTTATGATAAACTCATTTGTAAGATAAATAAGCCCAAATCCATCCTAAAGTAGCTAGTCCTCTTTATCTCTCGATTTCTCTCTTTTTCTTTCAGCCCAGCAGCAGCAGCTTTAGAAAACCCTGGAAACTACCAGGAAGATGATGTGTCTCTGGAGACGGAGAGAGAGTCGCCGGGGGAAACGTACAGCTCTTAATCATCAGGGACCCAGTTCTTTTGTATTTCTCTCATTGTAGCTACAATCTCTGCATGTGAACCTATGACTCCCAGCACCTGAATCGCAAGTCCCTCACAGCAAATTCTTCAGTATTCAATCTACACTGGCAGTGTTAAATATAAAACTGATCTGCTAGGTAAATGGGTCTACAGTTTTCAGTGATGTATTAATGCTGGGCTTGCTGATTGTTGCATTTTTAGCGCTATCCAATAACAACTCAGATACAGTGCAGTCCAAGTACACTCCAGTATATGGCCAAAAATATTTAGACACTCCTACTAATGGTGGAAGGGGGATAATGGTCTGGGGCTGTTTTTCGTGGATTGAGCTAGGCCACTCAATTCCAGTGAAGGGTCATCTTAATGCTACAGGATACAAAGACACTTTAGACAATTGGATGCTACTAACATTGTGGCAACAGTTTGGGGAAGGCCCTTTCCAGCATGACTGTACCCCTGTGGACAAAGCAGGGTCCATAAAGACATGGTCTAATGAGATTGGTGTGGAGTAAATCCAGTGGCCTTCTGAGAGCTCTGACCTCATTGAACACCTTTGGAATAATTGGAATAGCGATTACAAGCCAGGCCTTCTCATCCTACAACAGTGCCTGACCTCACAATGCTCTCTCAGCTGAATGGGCACAAAACCCCGCAGACACACTCCAACGTCTTGTGGAAAGCATTCACAAAGAGTGGCTTCTTTTATAGCGGGGGAGGCAAACTCCATATTAATGGCCATGGTTTTGAAATGGGGTGTCAGGTGTCCACATACTTCTGGCCTCATATTGTACTTGGACAGTGACAGAAGTTGTTTCACCCGGTGTGCTGAAGTACAGATCCCAAAGTGCAGACCCTCTGCTTTAATTTTAGGGTATTTACCTAAATATGTTTACCCCATTTTAATTGTACTGTTTTAACAAAATCTGTTTTAGTGTCCAAATATTTATGAACTGCAGTGTACTTGTCTTTCAAGGCTTCAAAATCCAGCGCTTCTTTTGCCATTTCCAAGAGTTTTCCAACCAGACTTTCAGGAAAACCAGGCGATTTGTTGAAGCATCCAGAATTCTGCAACATAATTAGTCACATTTTGGTGGCTAGTAGATTTAGGACATCCAACATTGACTTTTTGGAGGGGGTGATATTTACTATTCTAATTGACAGGATAAGAGGAAGCAGAAGTCAGGAATACAGGCATGCAGTGGGAGACAGAGAGGAAATGGCACAGACAGTGAGCCGAGCCGGGCTTGAACCGCCATCACCATCGGAGAACGCTGGTCAATTATAGTGAATACCATCACAATCACATGCAACACTGGTAATTAAAACCAACTTCAGAGTGATGACATCCAGACCACGCTATAAATATAACATTGAAAAGAAAACTCTACAGGTAACCCTAGCCAATTTCATCCCATATCACCTTTGTGAAGCAATTTTTTGACAGGAAGTACTGTAATGCTAATTATGCTTTTCAATACAATTCCTAAGAACAGATTCACGGAGAGCTGCTAGAAAGTTAGATATATAACTTATTGGATAACAAATCATTCCTGGCTAATTAACAGACTTTGAAACTTGCCTTTTGTAATGAAAGCTTGAAGTGAGAAAAACAGCATATTACTCAGAGGAGATGACAGGTTATATCTATCTTAAAGTCATCTGCCACCACTGTTCCAGAAGCGTCATCTATTTGAATAGCAGCCGTGCTTCCATTGCCGAGGTATGCCGCTTATGTGCTGTTGCAGTAAACTGAGCTGAGCTGCCTGGGGCAGTATAATTTGTTAGCGGTCAATCAGTGTCTCTACACCACACCCAGACGGAGGTTGAAGTGGTGTGTATGAACGTCTACAGTATGTGTCTCTGTTTGATGGAGGGAAGGTGTTAGGATTATGGACTCTACCTGACATACCAAGACAGAGCCATATCTTTCAAGAAAGGTTATTTCTTGCTTGTTAACATCCTAAACTATATGGTTATCTTACACAATGGATTTTTTTAACCACCTCTGTGTGGTTTGAACCACACAATCTCTATGACAGACAACCAACCAACCTCTCCTACAACATTGATGTCTGGATGTGATATTGCACAAATACCGGGATACATTATTCATCAAATGCTGTTTTGGAGGCAACAACATTGCACTCCGTAGATAGGGGAGTTATTACTGCTTACAGTGAGACTGGCGAGAGGAGAAAAAAAACAGTCCTTTCGAACCTCACTCCATCCATCATAAAAGGCCATCGAGATGAGAGGGGTGGCACGCCACAACCAGAAAGTGTCAGGTTCTATACACACTATCTGTACTATTCATGTTCACATGATAAATTGTGGGTAGAAGACAGGGGTGTGAACACTAAGCAAGGCGGGAATGCTTGACCTGTACGGTTTAGTACAAAGGTTGATGGACCATCTCAATTTGACAACCAGAATCAGTAACCCCGCACTTTACGAACCACTGACTGTTGTTCAGCCTATATAACGTGCCAATACTGATCTCTCCGTATTGTGGGATCTTCGGTGTGGGATCAAAATATTTTTCAAAACGATTTCTCAAACTCGAAAAGGGGTTTTGTGAACTAGGTAATGAATTTGATCAGTTAGTGAAAGCACTTGAATGAAATGGACCTTGTTTTTTAAAGAAGTACAATGATGATTTAAACATAGTTTAAATCCATTACAAACAAGCCACAGAATATTGAAACACAGCCGGTCAGGAAGTTAGAAACATTGGAAGAAATGTCTAGCTATGCTGGTTGGAGTTCACAAGAATACATTATCCTTTAAGCCCACAAAAACTATTGAAGCCCTACAAACGCTGTCAAGTATTGACAACAACCACTAAACCGACATCAACAAACTTTTAATGTACCGCAGACAAGGCCACATTTTACCCACACACAGTAGATCTTTTAACTGCCCTTTCCCCCTAAAAGTGCATCAAATCTCTATTTCTCTTAGGTACACTGATCTTGAACTTGCCATGGTAGTTTTTTAACAGACAATGGCTGGCTAGCTTGCTTCTGGTTTTCAGGTAATCTTAAACAAAGTCGATGATGTTGAGATCAGGCCTCTGTGGAGGCCATACCATTTGTTGCAGAACTCCTTGTTTGTCTTTTCACTGACAATAGTCCTTTAAAACCTTTTCCGTGTGTTTCAGTGGCATTGTCCTGCTGCAGAATTATGAACAATCAGACATGTCCCTGATGGTATGGCTTGATGGATCTAAAGTAGGGTCTCTTAGACTTTTACACACTACAATCAGACATGTCCTATGTATCCATAGATACTATGTATGTACACCAAGACATTTTCATTGAAATTAACAGTATCTTGTTTTTTGCTTAGCAGTTAGAATTTAAATTTTGGGTTATTAAATCACACTGTATAATGAAATTGGGACCTTGAGGACCACTAAAATGTAACTTTGGTTTGTCATTGAACATCCTCAAACTAATGTCTTTCCAAAATATAGTAACTAAAACAGGAAAATGTTTGTCTGTGTAGACCGAATTGGGCTTCATATAGAATTTTGTGATTAATGATGTTAAAGGCAAGACTAAGATCAAAACTAAGATCACAGGGACACAAAGCCCTGGTCTATAGTAAAACCAAACTAGAGCATATTACGTATATTCTAACCTCCTTTTTACTTTGACTAAAAACAGGTTTTTCATTACTTTATGTTTTTAATTACCAAAAAATACACTCCCAAAATTGAGTTTAGGTAGAGTTGATTGCAGAATTGATCACTCGCTGCAGGCAGTCAACAGGTTCAACCAATAATGCATATAAATACAGAGACATCTATTATAAGATCCTGTGCGTGCCAGGCACAAAACAAACTGTGTACAGTATTTGTTCATGCTGTGGTGTTTTGCAGTTTCAATATCAGTGGTTTTAGCTTTGTGGTAGTAGAAATGGAAAGATCTTTATCTAATGTATGCATTTGATTTCTCTTAGTGATTATGAAAAAACAATTTCTGACCTTTCACAATGTATATGATAAACACAGCCATATTATAGATGAACACCCCTGAAATGATGCGGCCTTTCTAACCCGGTCTTTGCTTCCTCTCTCCCTCCTCTCCCTTTAGCTCTGTTTTCCTCTTCTTTACGCTCACTCTGCCCTGCTTTCTTTTTCTCTGGGAATGGCAAAATGCTAAGTGCTGCTGCAAATGACCGCTTCTCCCAGAGAGACTCAGACGGCGAATGTGCTCGGTCATTCTGGTGTAAATGGCAGTGTGTTCTCTGTGAAAAGGAGGCTGCAGTAAGTATCTACGTTGAACCTTGCTACAAAATCTTGCAGCTTTTACACTGAGGGTAAAATAAGGCCGGCCATATTGTATTTTCAAAACGTCTGTTAACTTGGAAAAGCAATTAATATTCTTGTGCCGAGAGGAGGGTTTAGTTTAAAGCTGGTCACGTGGGTTTTCTGCCTCTCTGTGGCTCACAAAAGTCAGATAATTACCTATTTAGAACTCAGACAGACAGCTAGACTCACTGCTGTTGAAGTGACTTGTAGATGCGTGTGTGTGTGTGTGTGTGTGTGTGTGTGCGTGATTGCACGCGCGCGTGTGTGTGTGTGTATAGATGTTGGCTGTCTGCCACTGGCCCTGAAAGGCAGTTTCATGAAGGAGGTCTGTCAGTATGAGTTAAGGATTGTGTGTGTTAGAGACAGTGGATGCATCCAAACTGGATGAAACAAATGAATGACAAGAAACAAACAAGAGATCCATATAGATTATTGCTGTGCAGTTACTATTTCATTTTAAAACAGCGCCTTACATACACGTATTGGGACAGTGAAGCATTGCTTTTCAAATTTGAGTTTTGATTTGAAATGGAAAAATAACAGTCTTTATTGTTGTTTATAGTATCGATTTATAGCTTTCATTTGAGCATATTCTGATGGGTTAAAATATAAAAATACATCTTTCCAGGCACTGAAAGTATTGGGATAATTGCCGAGACAGGGGTTTGTGGGTAGTCAGGTGTGTTTTCGTCAGATGCTTGATCTGCCGTCAGGGTCTACTATTCGTGTCTGTAAGCATAAGGATCAAATGGGTGTCAGTGGAAGTTGAGAAAGCAATTTTAAGGCTGGAAAATCAGAAAACATATATCGGAAACATAGCTAAAAACTTACGTTTATGAGATACAACAGTTAGGAACACACTATGCACACGTCCCAGTAGACAGGCATTGATTTGTAAGTTTCTGTCATCCACAAAGACTTCACCAGCAGCACCTACTGCATTGTATCATGCAAAGAACTAGTTAGCTTTAAAAATAGGATGACCAGGTTACATTACCTAAAATAGCCTGCAGAGTTTTGGAAAAAAAATTATTATAGACAGATGAAAAAAAACATCATACCAGAATAATGTCAACTGGATAGTGTGGAGAAAAAGTTCGTTTTCAGCATACAGTAAAAACTAGAACTGGCTCACTTGTCTTCATTGATATACCTACTGTATTGTCAGCTGAAGAACATACCTCCAATCACATTGGACTATGTGCATTAGGAACTACAGCGTTTTAAGGGTCTAACATTACTGAAAGTTTCTTGAATGGCCATGTCAATCTCAAGAAACATGACATTAATTTGCTGAAAATTAGGCAAAATCAAACATCACCTGATGGTGGCAGCAGTGCAGCCTGGTAGAGCAAAGCATTACTAGAGAAGATGGACTTCGTTTCACAGATTTTTTTTGCAGCAACTCTCAGCAGGCCTGGGAGAGTCAGGAATTTGAACTAAGGATTCAAGAACGTATCACCTTTGTTCTTATTATCACAATTTTCATTCAACTAGGATACTCTTCACTCTTAAAGGGGTAATCCACTGCCTGTGTTTTTTTACTCAGTAGAATATGTTGATTAACATGTATGTGGTCTGCCCAGCCCTAAATCACATTAAATACGTTCTGAGGGAACTATTTTGTAAAATCGAAATATGTCAAATATGAACGTATGAGAGGGTCAATTACGTTTGTTGGGAACTAAATTGAACACTCGAATAACGTTAAATATGAACATATGAAGATCATGACGTAAGTAAGTAAGTAAGTAATCTTTATTTATATAGCACCTATCCCAGATAAAATCACAAAGTGCTTTACAATAGCAAGTGTAACAAATAATAACAATTAAAACATATACAGAAACGTACAACAAAATAGCACAGTCAACTGAAAGCTTGTCTGAATAATACTGTAGCATGTAAATAGCATAGTTTTTGCTAGGGCGGTGGTCGGGGATGGTGGATGGGCGTATAAATCCGCGACTTGCATGCCAGTGTTCGCGAGTTCAAATCCAGAGCGTAACTTTGTCTGTGTTTTGTACTACATTGCTTGCGTCATGCAGACAGGCGATTGTTGGTTTTTGTAATGTCAACCCTAACCTTAATTCTAACCTTAACCTCAGTAACGTCATATCTAACCTTAACCGTTAATAACCTCATGCCTAACCTTAACCGTTAGTATCCTCTTACCTAACCTTAACTGTGAATGTACAAATATAGCCTAATAACAAAACATGCAGTTCAAACGTAAAAAAACCTAAATATGTTGGCATATAACGTAATTTAGGTTTTCAAAATAGTTTCCTGAGAACGTAATTTGGGAGAAATTCTGAGATTTACGGTTGGGTCTGCCTGTGAAATTCGAAAATTGTGGTGTAACACATCATCAGGTAAATTTGTGTGAATGGAGATGACATTACATTTCAGAATGCTTTTAATACTATTACCTGCACTCCAGATTGCCAAATCAGCCACTAGGTTGTAATGGCATAATTATCTAGAACAGATCCATCACTGTTGTCATGACAAATTATATATTTGTTTAAATTGTATTAAAGCTACGCAGTTCACCTTCAGATTAATATACTTTCTTTCTCCAACTACCATGGTGAAACGCAATTCATGCTTCCTGCTGCTTTCTGACAGAAATACTTCTGGGAGATGCATAATCTTACTGGAATCCTGTAATGCGTGATGAATTATGGGTAACTTTGTCTTAGCAACCGGATTCAGCAGCATGACAACCTGAATGTGATTGGCTTATCGTCTGCTGTGAAGAAGCTTAGAAGAATGTTTAGTTTCCAGTGGATTACCCCTTTAAAAGAGAATGCATTCAATTGCCAAAAAATATGATTGAAATGTCAGACACTCATCCTAGTGTAAGGACCTGCTAGAGTGCATTGAGGCTAACTAACCTTGTCTGACACCCCACCAATCCCGGACTATGCTGAGTTAACTTTTACTCTGCCATGAGAGGCCATGTGCATTGTCCATATGCCACAAGCAGGGCCGGCGCCAGGTATCCTGGGCCCCCTGAAAAGAAATATACTTGGGCCACCTCACATATAGACGACATACATATGATTATGAACAGTGCACAGCAAAAACGTCAGTGTTAAATTAACACTCTCAGTGTTATATAGGTCCAGTGGAGTCTATATACACACTAAAGAGTGTTAATTTAACACTTCGGGTGTTGATTTAACACCAACGTTTTTACCGTGTGGGCCCTGGCAAGCCATGTGCCCCATAATCCTTATCCCCCTTTCCCTAAATTAGGGACGGTCCTGGCCATGAGGTAAATAATTACGTTGAAACTGCACTGCTGGGCCAATCAGAAGTTGTAATGACTTATATTACAACAATGCATAATGTCTTATTGGTTTCTGTTTATTGAGTGGTATTGGCACTGTGAATAAATGTGATATTATTTATTTTGTTTAATTTCAATTTTACCATGGTTCATAATATTCTATCGATAAATACAAGGAATATTGCACATCCACTTACATAAGTTGATGTATATAAGCTGATGTGTGGTGAGCGTTCTGGCGCAAAATGGCTGCCGTGCATCACCCAGGTGGGTGCTACACATTGGTGGTGGATGAGGTGGGCTTTCCCCCTAACTGTGTAAAGCGCTTTGGGTTCTTGAAAAGCGCTATATAAGCTGAACATATTATTATTATTATACTGATATTAAAAGGATTATCCACTTGGCTAAAAAATTTCCTTGTCGGATCAAAATGTTGTCTGTCTATTTCTGCATTTTAAATTAAGTTACACAGGGGCATTATTGAGTTGGGGACATTTGCTTTCTTTCGTCAATCTTTTTTAACCCATTCATTGGCGATTGTAATACAACATTGCCTGTGTGTGAGGAGATAGGTAATGTGGAGCTGGATTTCTGAAAGGTTTTTTTTGGCTGAGTCAGTGTCCGTTCTAATACTACCCCCTTCAGCTTAGCCATAGAGTAGCTGTTAATTTCAATCAGTGGTGACACCATGGTCATCAATCTTTTATGAGGTATCTAGCAGCTATACCATACTCTCTGCTTTTTCACTTGTTCTCCCAGCCTCCACCAAGTAGAGAGAGACAGACAGACACCAATGGACGCACGATCATACATTAACACGCCTTATGTTCACACATAGAGATGCACAGTCGCCCCCTGAGAAAACTGAGCAATATGCCTGTCAGGATATCACTTGGGCACCCGGCTCTTCTTAGCCCCCCTCACGGTGCATCTCCTCTCTCCTAATTTTAAGTTAATCAGCAGGGTCCCCGATGCCCCCGGGGTGTGTCTATTTGTGTGTCTGTGTGTGTGAGTCCTAGTCAGTCCCCCTTGTACCTCCTGTAGGGCAGAGCTAAGATGGTGTTCAGTATTTGGTCAGAGCGGGTCCCCACAGTAAGCTGAGTAATTGAAGCTTTCTCTATGGGAGCTGAGCTTCTCTACATCTCTGGTCCTGTGGGACCCAGGCCGCTTATTCGAGAGGGACCTGAAACTAAGCCAGCAAAAGAGAAGTAGAAAGACGTTGCTTCAGTCTCATAATATGTGGAAGCACTCTAATTATTTGTGGATTTCTTTCATGATCAAACTAAATAGAAACAATATCTATGAGTAACACAATCCAGTACACAATTTTGGAGGTTTATTTTAACAATATAAAAAATGCCAAATTTTAATAATAATAATAAGTTGGATTCTTTACAGTCAATATTAAAATAATTAGGTGCTGCATATAAGCACATTTTTTGTTCTCTAGATGGCAGTAGTAAGTTAAACTTATCACAGCACATTTTTAACCTTGCAAAAAGCACGCTTGTGTATGCACATGTATGCGTGTGTATTTGTGTGTGTGGGTCAATCTATGTGTCAAGTAATATTATATTTGTTATATATTTTGTAAATAAGTCAACTAACAGTGAAATTCTTTCTTAAGATCTGCAGGATCACATGTACAGGACTGTACAAGTAATTGCTTTTTTTATTGGAAATGTAAAGTTCTTGTCGCTCAGAAGATACAGAGTTTTGCATTATTATGTAGCACTGCAGTAGTTTGTTGTAACACTTTACCGTCTGCACACTATTGATATGTCCTTGAATATACTGAGAGGTTGTCACATCTCATTTCAGTTAAATGCCATGTGGTTAATTTAACATTGCTTTGTGAATTAAAACTGCACCAGGCTGAAAAATAACAATAAAAAATGCAATGATATGTTATCTTCTCACTCAAATGCAACATCAATTAATTCACATAGGACATCTGTGTTTTTTTGTAAATATGTTGATTGTAAAATGTACAGTGGTGGGTGGCTTTCAATTTTAGAACTACAAAAACAAAGACCTTCACAGCTTTTCAATGGTTGTATAGTAAAACACTAATCATATATCTTTATGACTTGTTGACTGTGTTTTTAAACCTGTAAATAAGTTTAGTAGTAGTCTATCCTGTCAAACTAAGGCAGACACATGCACATACAGTACATACAAGCAGTTCATAAAATGGCTGAAAAAGATGATTGAGACATTTCTTTTATACTCAGAATTTCCCTTAAACGCCAAGGCCCTGCTGTTTGGCTTTGTGTTGTCCACATCCATTGAAAACCCTAATTCATTTCAACCTGACATGATTGGAGTGATTCATTCACCAAAATTTCTGTCATCTAACTAGTTGATTAACAAGTCCCTGGAATCTTTCTCTATCTCTCTCTGTTGCTCTCACATTCTGGGGGTCGGTTGGAAAGCTTGCTGATGTTTTTCATACAGTACAGTAGAATTGTTGTTCACAACACAATAACACTGGCCTCAGTCCCAGGGTAACTCTAATAGCCCATGCTCTCCTCGTCCATTGAATTTGAGTCAATGTAAACAGAAAAAAATGTAATGTTATTTTTTTCTTTCTGCAAATGCAAATGCTCTTTTATTACATAGAAAACACTCATTCAGACGTTGGTGAAGAGTCTCACAATCTGAACATGATTAACCAGACGAGATGAACAAGACCCGGAGAATGGCGACTAATTTTCTAAGTTACTTTGCAACCTCAATTTATATTTATCTATGTATGACCTTGAGCTATATTGTGTGCGTGATGGTGTGCCTGGCAGACAGGGAAACAGCTTCCAGCGTGTCAGTGGCGGACATGCAACGCAAGTGAGTGATGCGTGATACATGAGCCGAGGATAAGTTGCCCTTCTAGCATAGTTCAAGAAGCCATCATGCTCATATGACACACTTCGGTTGAGATTATCTCTAACATATTCGTCCTGTAGCAAGGCCGCAATGTCCAGATTGAGTTTGTGTGTGCGCACGCAAGCTCGACCGTCCATATGTGCATGTAGAGCCTCAAGGTCCGAAGTAAGCAGTACACTTATTGGCAGGTGCAAGCTCTCCGCGTACGTCTGTCATCAATATTGTTATAAGGGCTTTAAGTCTGAGATTTTGGAAGTGTTAGTGCTGCTAACTACAGTAGGGACTGTGGCTGACTCTACAAAGAGGAAGATGGATAGAATTGGTTGCAGATATATAAATATATTTTTAACATTATTATTAATTATTCATTCACATAAGGTGTTTTCTAAAACAATGAGATATTACAGAGAAATTAAAGTAAATATAATACACATCTCAGCTGGAAATTTGCAATGTACCTTTATAATAATGTATAATGCAAATCATATGCAGTATATGTGATAATGTTTTTTTGTTTATTTTTTATTTTTAAATGATGAATTAACATTTCGTAAACATGCAAGACATCTAAGACATGGGGTTCACCTTTTTTATGAAGTACCACCTAACAGCCCTTAATGGTTGGTCTAAAGGAGTAGCAGAGATCTCTATACCCCTAGTGAATACTGAATGTGAAGGATCATGGTTTAAGCTTCAAGTCAGCAAGTCAGTGCTGTGGAAGAGTTGCAGCTGAACAGAGAAAGGAGTCTGTTGGTTTAGCCATGGGCTGTTTAGTGCATTGCGGGCAGTCTTCAATAGACACTGAGCACTCCAATTTTACAATGGATCACTCCACGTGATTCTGATTTGCTTTAGACACCTGTCTGTCTGGAAAACTCATAAAACATGATGGATTGGTCTAAATAATTTTACAAGTCTAGAGTGCACTGTTAGGGTTAACACTAAACTCACTAGACATTATTTTTATAATATTACATTGAACGTGTTCGTTCATAACATGGCAAACATAATATTAACCACTGTATACACTGCTGTTTCTGTGTGTCTTTCTACAGAAAGAAAGCACATAATACGTTCTGACATCTTTCCCAATGGTAGAAATATACACAACCACCACACCTGGGATATCTAACTTACAATTGGGAAAAGTATTAGAATTGGGGTGTTTTTATGCATTACCCATTTGGGGTTAGGTTACTTTAATAAAAGTTAGATTATTGCAGTTAAGATTAGGATAAAGTTTTGGGGTAAGAAATAAGGAACATTGTTTTCTGTATGAGGTAATGTCTCAGGTAAACAGAAGGACAGAGAACAATTGTGTGTGTTTGTATGGATATAGATATGAAAGTCTGACAAAGAAAGGTAATTGTTTTATATGCTCAAGCCTCTGGGTGGAGTAGTCTACTTTCATTCTTTTAATATTATTCCCACTCTGAATAGTTTTTGTGAGCAGTCCCTCGGAGCCTAGTGATGATGACAAAATAAAGCTCCTTCTCTAGGGTGAATATTTTGATGTGCTTTTGACTACAAGAGCTTCTTTGCCAATTTGTCATTTTCAGTCAAAAACTAATAGTCTAATAAACATATTTAGCCCTAATATATAATGAAAAGGTTATATTTTGGTTGTGTTAATTAATGTTTGGTGTATCATTAGAATCGTAATAAAGGTATTTGTTTACCATAACACAATGGCATTTCCATTACTTTAAATGACTGTAGGCTATACATTGCCGCATGCTTGTGCGAAACAGTGGATTTCTTGGAGAAAAACATATTTTTTGCTAAAGTGACTGGCAGCCCTGTAGAAGGCAATGCAAATTGGATGAGCTATATGATATCCAACACTGTTGCCTTGACTTTAAGGTCGGTGCCTGCAAGCTTCATAGTAATTATTTAGTCATATTTGCATGCCCATAAAGTTGAGATGTATCAAGGTTAACCTCTTTTGATACCCAGCCTTAGGATTGTATGTATGGTAACCAGGCTAATAATTGTAGGTATAACGGATGAAATATGTAGCCTATAATACATTGTTTAGGGAATGGCTCAAATACATTATAAACACACAGTAGCACAAACACTAACCACGATTATAATGAGGTGATATTCATCTAGTGACACAAACGTCCGACGCCTCTAAGTAATACCAGACACACTTACAAATCCAAGACGCGCAAATGATGTATCCTCCCACACTCCCCGCCTCAAATTCTTTTCGTTGCTCTCATCGCTCTCTCCTTCTCATACTGTCTCCTGTCCGTCGGTTTAGCTGAACACAGAACAGAGAACTACATATCTTTTTGAATACGGAGTGAGGGAGCTGGTCTGTTCCGCAAACAGATTCCTTTTGGCATCACTGAAGAAACGCACTCGATTAGGGGGCTCTCCCGGACTCGCGTGAGAGACGTGCTGTGGCTCTCAAGCCCTCACTCTGCAACGATGTCCGAGTTTCTGGTCGCTTTTCTCACCATATCGGGATTATTTTCGTGCGTGGGGACAGTGACAGCCGTGGATGCAGAGCAAGGTAAGAGAACGGAGGCTGGGGCGTTGGAGATGCGCAGTCCGATACAACTTGGTTGGTTGCCTTGTTACCGGTGGGCTACGGTGCTTGGCCTCGAGATACCGGGTTAATCTAGTTGACTACCGTTATGTTTAAATATGACTAATTTAAGAGATTAAATGTTATTAAAATTGCCCAACATTCTGCTAAGGTGCAGTGATTATCCTGGTTTTCTGACATACAGTACAGAGTCAATTTCTGAATAATGGATTGGCCATTGGTCTATTTCCATTCAGTCAATTTATGTTTATTTTCCGAAGTAAATGCTTTAAATAAAGCATCATACGTAGGCTACAAATGAGAGTTCATTAAATAGTGACCGTGGAGTCCTGTTGTAGTCACTAGACAGGATGCTATAGTGTTGTGGAATATGCAGCAGGTGATAACCGCGACATGCCATGCAGTGACACGTGCACTGTCCAATCATATGCTACCTTTCCAGAGATCTCTTCCAAAAGTAAATTGGTCAGCAGCCAGATTAAGGTACCGTAGCCTAAGGAATACGGTTCAGCAGTTGAGTTGTTCACATGTATTAAGAGTGGCATAAAGTGGATATTCAAGTAGAAAGCTAAACTGAATTTAAGAATAGAAGATATCTAGTCACTTTGTTGCAGGCAACATAAATATAGAAAATGTCATCATATACCTCCTACAGAGCATTGAAACCATGGACCTTGAGTAGGCCTATAGCTTATGCCAAATAAACACAGCAGGTGTGCAAAACAATGTTTACTTGACTTTGAAATGAAAATATTAATTTGAAGCTCCAACTCCCCGTGGACATCCTCCTGCTCAGATAAAAAACACCTGAAAAGCAGAGACCATGGGTTAGTGTTTTTCAGTTTCTAGGACTTGGTATTTTAAATCAAAAGTGAAGGAATCTGTGTTATAGGCTATGCAAATTGGGAATGTTCACAGCATGACATTGCTTACAATAACAATAAAAACACACAACACATGTACACGTTTGTCTTTCTATAGCTACTTGATAGAAATAATCATGACAAGAAGTCCATATTGCCTAGCCCGAAATAACCCAACCATAACTTTAAATGAACATTAACCCTACCCCCAATCTAAAAATAAACCAATAACAAAATACTGTATATGTTATGCCTAAATATAACATAGCACTAAGAACTAAACATAATGCCTTTATTTACCATTACCAGGTATATTGACTGAGAACATGTTCTAATTTGAAGTAGAGTCCTGGTTAACAGTTACAGGGGAAAGAATGGGGATGAATGAGCCAATTTAAAGCTGAGGATGATCATTTCTATATGATAGTATTGGGCAAGATTGGAAATTTGTCCAGGACACCAGGGTTAAATTGCGATAAGTGCCATGGGATCTTTAATGACCACAGAGAGTCAGGACAACTGTTCTTATGTCCAATCTACAAGACGGCACCTTACACAGGACAGATGTCCCCTTCACTGCCCTGGGGCTTTGTGATTTGATCTTAGACCAGAGGGAGAAATGCCCCCCCTACTGGGCCCCTAACACCAATTCCAGCAGCTTTTGTTACCAGATTTGTGAAACTAGGCGGAGAACAGTAATATATATATATTTTTTCAAGTAATGGTTGAAAATGTACTCTTTAATTTTATATTTCCCATAAACCTGACACCGAAGCTGGAAGTCAACATATTCATGTGACCTGCCAAAATACTGCCAAATCAAGGTCCCGTGTGTACAGGTTCTAATTTGACCTGTTAGACCAAAACACTTAAACACATACATATTGTTTTATGATAATTGTTATTTTAAATGAATACTACTGTGTGTTCTGTAGCAATGCATTAACAACCACCAGCACCAAATATTTGTATGTCTTGCTATTTTCATACGTGTTGACTTGATCTCCAAACTGGAATCCAGGTGCAAATGCTGCTTACATTAGTTAGTTGCTCATAATACAGGTTTCTCAGAAATGTGGCCTTAATAATTATTTGCTTCCTTTCTTTACCACGGAATGTATTTTATTGCCATAACATTGGTTTGTAGTAGATTGAAGTTTAAGCTATGAAGGTCAACAAAAATGTTTCATTTCTATTGCAGATTCATTGCTTTACTCATGGTGATAGATGACACATGGATTTGACCTCATTTCTGTTCTCATTTTCATATCAGACTGATATTTAGTTAAAAAGGTAGAATGTTAATGCAGGATATAATTTACTAGATTTTATTCATTAAAATCCTTAGGGTTGGCCTTGGGTGGTCCACAGGCTCTTCCCTCCGGGGTAGTCATGTACTCATGCAGTGTGGAGTTGCGGTTTGTCCAATGCTACTTGAGCTAAAAGTCCATATATCTTTCCTCACTTAAAAATGACTAAATATATGCATGCACAAACATACAGTAAATGACTCCTTGTGGGTGCCAGTCATTTTGAAACTTCATTGAATGATAGCCAATTGGATGCTACATGGCAACCTGAACGTGAAAGTTAACATGCCATTTGGAATTAATGGACCTTCAGAATAACTACAAAATACCAGACCGATGGGTCGTAGTAAAAGGCTAGTAATTTTAAGTCAGGCACGTGCACAGATAGCTCTCAGTGGGGGCTTGAGCCCCTACCCTTTTCCTCTCAGAATCAAAAGTGCCCTCTTGGTTGGTGTTATATCTTTTAATAAAATTTGAAGCTGTACTATGTAACTGTCCATTCATTTTTCCTGTTGACCCTAATTTTACGTACATATATATATATGTGTGTGTTTTTGTTGAACACAAGAATACAGGACAATATAACCAATTTCTGAAACTACACATTAGATATTATAATTTCTACACGCTATTCTAATATTGTCTACTTGTTGTATTTAAGTTGATGTTTTCCATCCCTGGATCCAACATGCTAGTTCCTACGTTTACTACTACTCCTTAAACACAGTTTTTTAATTTTTTTTGTATTTTTCAATAAAGTTACAGGTTTAAAAGACTTTTATACTATAAGATTGTGTACCATTCAAATTCTCCAAAATGTAGCTACAGTAATTGTCGTATATTTATATGCCCCTTCCACCCCCTCTAAGAGATGGTTTGTTCCAACTTTTAGTACGGGATGGAAGATTAAAACGATTTTCAAACGATACGGTTATGATATGGTGAGTTGACTAATCAGTACACAATGCTTGCTTTTTTGACACAAGTTTCCGGCTAGCTGGCCTATGATATTGTTCAACTGTTTAATGAGTAGCAAACAATATACAATTTGTGCTAACATACAATATTATTCACTGGACAGGTTTGCGAGCTCTATATGTTTGCGTGCGGCATGCAAAAGCATTGCTGTGTCCGTCGCGCTGAAAACGAACAACAAACGGTGGGCTTTTCTCAACTAATCTTGGTAGTTATCTTCATTACCCAGCTCTACTGAGCTCAATATTAAGAGTTGATACACAAGTTGCACATCGTTTTACAGCTTATAACTTCCTCTTAACATTGGTGTATACAACTCAAAACGTACTGTGTTTTGCGTTGAATGTGGGCAGATATTAAAGTGTCATACAGATAGGATAGCTAGGCAACATTCAATCCGTGGCTTTTCCAGAATTAGAATATTCCATATGCTACAATAACATTTTTAGTTTTCAGTACAATGTGTGCATTAATCAACCCTGCCTTTGCCTATTCTGCTCTGCAGAAAATGCTGCCAGCCTGTCAGAAGCAGGTAGTGCAGAAGGACAGAGTAAAAGCACTGTAGCAGTCAACAAGTAGGAGAATAAACCAGGATAGAGAGGTAAGGCAAATGAGTTGGAAAGACTGGTCAATACTCAAAAGTATGAAACCACTATTGTGGCTCATTATCTATTGTATGTAGTTATTTGAAACATTGGTTTGTTAACTTACATAATATAATAATATGCCATGTTAACGGTGCATGATGTAGGTGATGTGACCTATACAAACATATACACAAAATGCAGCACTTCCAATGACCTACGTTAGTGTTCAAGTAAAGACATCAATTGATTAAATACATTAAGATCAACAGATTTCCTGTGATGGGAATACACATATGTACCATAAAACAGTGGATCTACACTGTACATGTAGAATTTCTATTGTTGTTCAATAACGTCGTTGACATCTTTACAAGATGCATTTATTTTGTCTCAGTCAATTCACTGATTCCTACATGACCTGTAACTCAGTAACTACTTTCAAATTGCATTTCTATTTTTGTTCATTATAGTTTTGGATGAAATAGCTTGTCATACAGTGGGGAGAACAAGTATTTGATAAAATGCTGATTTTGCAGGTTTTCCTACTTTCCTACTTCCTACAAAGCATGTAGTGGTCTGTAAAGTCACATTGTATGATTTTAAAATAATTTGCATTTTATTGCATGACATAAGTAAGTAAGAATTCCAGCACCTGTTTGATCTTGTTAACTGTATAAAAGACACCTGTCCACACACTCAATCAAACAGACTCCAACTTCTCCACAATGGCCAAGACCAGAGAGCTGTGTAAGGACATTAGGGATAAAATTGTAGACCTGCACAAGGCTGGGATGGGCTACAGGACAATAGGCAAGCAGCTTGGTGAGAAGGCAACAACTGTTGGCACAATTATTAGAAAATGGAAGAAGATGATGGTCAATCTTCCTCGGTCTGGGGCTCCATGCAAGATCTCACCTTGTGGGGCATCAGTGATCATGAGGAATGTGAGGGATCAGCCCAGAACTACATGGTCAATGACCTAAAGAGAGCTGGGACCACAGTCTCAATGAAAACAATTAGTAACACACTACACCATCATGGATTTAAATCCTGCAGTGCACGCAAGGTCCCCCTGCTCAAGCCGGCGCATGTCCAGGCCCGTCTGAAGTTTGCCAATGACCATCTGGATGATCAAAAGCAGGAATGGGAGAAGGTCATGTGGTCTGAAGAACTCCACTCGCTGTGATTGGAGGAAGAAGAAAGATGAGTAAAACCCCAAGAACACCATCCCAACCATGAAGCATGGAGGTGGAAACATCAGTCTTTGGGGATGCTTTCCTGCAAAGAGGACAGGACGACTGCACCGTATTGAGGGGAGGATGGATGGGGCCATGTATCGTGAGATCTTGACCAACAACCTCCTTTCCTCAGTAAGAGCTTTGAAGATGTTTCGTGGCTGGGTCTTCCAACATGACAATGACCCAAAACACAAAGCCAGGGCAACTAAGGAGTGGCTCTGTAAGAAGCATCTCAAGGTCCTGGAGTGGCCTAGCCAATCTCCAGACCTGAACCTAATAAAAAATCTTTGGAGGGAGCTGAAAGTCTGTATTGCCCAGTGACAGCCCCGAAACCTTAAAGATCTGGAGAAGGTCTGTGTGGAGGAGTGGGCCAAAATCCCTGCTACAGTGTGTGCAAACCTGGTCAAGAACTACAGGAAACATATGATCTCTGTAATTGCAAACAAAGGGTTCTGTACCAAATATTGAGTTCTGCTTTTCTGATGTATCAAATACTTATGTCATGCAATAAAATGCAAATTCATTTTTTTAAACTCATACAATGTGATTTTCTGGATTTTTGTTTTGGATTCCATCTCTCACAGTTGAAGTGTATCTATGTTAAAAATTACAGACCTCCACATGCTTGTAAGTAGGAAAACCTGCAAAATAGCAGCAGTGTATCAAATACTTGTTCTTCCCACTGTATGTTAAATTAGTTAACATTATTAATATAAATATATTTAAGATGGGGTCCAGACTAGGAATGCATTGATTATAGATTTTGATGGTACGATTATAGTCTGAGGAATAATCACGGTTTCACAATTATTATCCATTAATTTATTTCACAACACTAGGGATGTATAAAATCAGGAGCATTCTTTAATTAGAGGTTTTATATTGTACAACATTCCTTTGATGGCTTTTGTTTTCAACAAAAACCTTCGAAATACAAATCATAAAGCTACATGTACCAAATAATAGTACTTTATTAATAAGTAGAAATGAACAAAAAGTCTCTCTTTGGAATTAAATATAAGATACCACTGTAAACATCCATGCCATTGTAAAAAAAAACAAAGGCTGCAGGTATTTTATATTTGTGTATTGTTTATTCTACATTTCATTTGGGACCTGAGTAGAGAACTGAAACATTTTTGAAAAATTATCCATTTGACTATCGACTTAACAGGTACTGACTTTTGAAAGATGATTGTTCACAAGTCAGAAATTGAGGAACAAGAGATAAGTGACTTTAGATAAATATTCTCTTGTGCAAGGCTTCTAAATCTTTCTCTATTTCTGACACTCGCACATTAGATTTCTGCCACTGTTGCGCACAGTTGAGTAAAATGTGACTGTTCTCTTCAACTATTAAACATCAGAAATACTTTAAATATAGCTACGATGGATATGCAATAAATCACAACCTTTATTTGTGCATACCTTAGACTACTTGATAAAGTATTGACATTGAATGACCACTTGGACTGTGTGAACAGCATATCAGTGTGACCATGCAAAACAGCCCTCTGACACTGACAACTCACGGCATAAACCTTTAGCAACAGAAGTATCTACTCTAAAAACTACATGACAAAGTGTAGGCTACATTTCCTCAGAAATTGTCTGAAATGTATAGTCATCATATTCATTAGGATAAGTGATAAGAAATCCAACCATTTGGGAACTTAGAAAGGAATAGTTAGTTGTTTTATAGCTACAAGTTTATTACAATGTTTGAATGATTATAAAGACACCTGCTGGCCTCGTTCGATGGACAAACATAAATACTGTTGAGCGAAAATTTACTTCCGTGTTTGCGGCATTGTATGTAGAGTAGAGAAAATTATTTTCAACTGATGTAACTTAATTTTCCTTCCGTCTGCAGGTTGCGCCCGCAATGTTTGTTTTTTGTCACTGTGCAACCTTTGTTCATAGAAATGTATAATAATGGCCCTTTTTTGAGAACAGAAACACAGTATAGCTGAGCCTTTACGGTTACAAAACCGTGACGTTTCTTATCATGGTTAATAGTGCAGTTGGTTAATCGCTGCATCCCTAGTCCAGATGGGCCAGGATTTCTTGAAACAGCAACAGTAACAAATTACTGAGAATGCCATGTTTTCTTCTTTGCACAGTTTTGATTAAGAAATACAAATGCATTGTTAAAACAACAAAAATAATTAGGATATTAACAGAATAGTCCGTATGAATAAAAGGTCAGCTTTATCACATTTTTTATATTTTACATTTTGCAGATCCTCTATCCAGATCTAATCACAGTGAATACAGGGACATCCCCCCTGGAGCAACCTAGTGTAAATTGCCTTGCTCAAGGACACAACGACATCTGGCAGTCGGGCCAGCAATTGCGTCCCTAACTGACTCCCTAACCACTGAGCAATCTGACCTCTTTGTCACCTTTAGGCAGTTTATCTATACTAGCCTACTCATAAATGATAGGTCTGATCAACTGAACACAGCCTGACTGAATTATATAACTTTAATGAAAACATGTTAAACTGGTGCTTTCTTAAAGGAATAATGTGTTCGAGGAGACTGAACTAGGCCTAAGTTCTGAACGTAGTGTGTGATTATAAATGGCCACATTTGGAAATGGGAATGGACACTTAGAAAGCATACGTCTTTGTGTGCGTGCTCTTGCCTGTAGGGTGCCCTTTTCTTTTCTTGTGCCCCCCAAAATGTCTGCGAGGTCCTGTTTTGGGTGATGTATTAAAGTTTTTAATTACAGTAGGCTAATTGTTTCCCAGGATTTCTATTATTTATCCGTCGGCATTCGTCACGGAAAATGTTGTCATGGAAAACGGTGTTTCCTTTTCTCTTACTTAATTTGATTTTGTGCATTTCTTAAATCCGTCCGTGCCATCTAACAGGGAGCAGAGCAGCCAGAGGGTAGCAGTCCAGTGCTGAGTAGACACAATGACATGATCAGAGTTGAGGAGAATAGGTAGCTATAGGGCAAACCAACCTGCCTGCATTTTATCACAGCACCCTTGATCTCCCCTGGTGACCGCCACACTAGATAACCATCAGCACAAACAAACAGCAGCTCAAGGTTGTTTGAAATGTATAGCACCCAAGTAGAGCTATGGTTGAAGACACAGTGGACCTAATGTTGCCCTAATGAAACATAATGAGATCAGGAAGGCCGCTTTCAGGGGCTAATTACATCAGATTAGATGATATCTATGGGCAGCATGCTACAGTATGTTGCTTGGACAGTTGTCCTACTATAGGTTGGTACAGTAGGTTCTTCTGTTAATAAGTCAGTAGTCTACATGCAGAAAATTATACCATACAAAAATATATCCTTTAGTTACTGTACATAAAATAGCAATGAATTAAATATTTTTTATGTCAAGTGACCTTGTTCCCGATCCATGATGCAAAATACATACAAACCTAGCGGACCATATAATTATATAGACGTTTTTGTCTTTTGATTTTAGCAAATCGCAACACTGTGACCAGAAATGAAGCAATATTTCTTAGTGTAGCTAGAGACAGCCAATTGATATTGTTAAGGTGGCGCTAACCAGCTAGTAACCTACAGAAATCAAGTTTTAATGAACCAGTAAATGTCTTGTTCTGCCAAGGCTCAGAGCAGTAAAAAGACAGCTCAGCATTGCTGTGCGCTCAGCTGTCCCGCAACAAATTTACAACATAGACATTTTACCATAAATGTCAATGTAATGTATGGTTGCATAACATAAGCTGCAAGGAGACTTTCAAAGAAAACAGCTATTTTGCCAGATTTAGCTGCTGTATCGTGAACTTGGGTACAGGTGGTGATGTTTGTTGCCAGTCATCCCATTTAACATAGATTTTTTCATACATTCATCAACTTAAATTATTTTTACAATAAATATAAGTAATTTAGTGGACACTCTTATCCAGAGTGGGTTACAGTGAATACGGGGACATCCCCCTGGAGCAACATAGCGTAAAGTGCCTTGCCCAAGGACACAACAACATTTGGCACAGTCGAAATTGAACCGGCAACCTTCAGACTACAAGTCTGACTTCCTAACCGCTGAGCCATCTGACCAGACTATATGTTGACACAATGATGTTATTTATTTTGCCATTGACAGTTGCAGGCTTTTAGCATGGCTATGTTCATTGCATTGCAGTCGTTCATTGCATTAACAGTAGGTGATGTAGGTACTTGAGCGCACCAGACATCTAGGTGAAAGTGGGTTGGGCTATGATTAGTTTGTAGGCTGAACCATTTAAGTCATTGCGCTTCACACTTGGAATTTATCACACATGTCCTATTGGCTAATGAAGGCCATGTTTGACAGACTGTTCCACCAGAATTTCTGCTAATTTGTGCAAAAGTAAGTGTCAACAAGACTTTCCAAGGTCAGATCGGAAGGTTTCTTGGCTCAAATTCACCCCAGCTGTACCAAACTAAATGGCAGCCTAGAAGGAGGGCTAATGTGTGTGGATAAACACAACAGCTAATCTGGACGGACAGCGTTTTGATGACATTTCTCTGAAGGTGCATATTCAGATTGGACTATTAGCAGGCACTCCACAATCTACTTAAAATGAGCCATCAAAGTGTAGCAGACTGTTGTTGATTGAAGTGTTGTTTCACGTGAGAAGGGTGTACTCACTGCACAATTGTAACAACACATAAAATTCCATGCCAATACGTGGGGGCAGTGTTGAATCATAGTACTCGATCTCTAGTCTGGGTTATGCTTGACTATTCACAAAATAAACTAAACAACATACTACCCTTTTAATAATCCACCTCTAACGGAATTTTGTTTAGAAGTAAGCCTGGTAACAAGTGTAGTGGTATTTTACAGTAAACAGTAACTATTATAGAAATATTGAATTGGTGTTCTAAAAGAAAGTGGAATGTCCTTTCATTTTAACAATATCTGGATATGTGTTCATAGTACCCATCATGTTTAGTCTTTTTGAAAATGGTTAAATGAGCAGAAGAAGATTGAATCATGTGTAGCACCAAAATTGTGAGATCAGAAA
>JACXGM010001861.1:25851-51072 GCA_016801145.1 Umbra pygmaea | reverse complement strand
GTAATTTATAAGTTGGACCAATCAACGTGGACCTGGGAAAAGGGAAAATGGAAAGACCCTGCTCTGGAGTAGGAGCTAAAAAGGTTATAGGAACGGCAGTGCGAGGAACTAAATAATCCCGCAATTTCTTCTATCGGAACACGAGAAAAAAATTGTTATAGGAACGTTATGTTCTAGGAACTGCAAAAATCCCTGCGGTTGGAAAGCGGCTTTTGTTGAAACCCTGCTGTCAGCATTCGTGATCCTGGAGCTCCCCCTAATTGCATGACCAGGATCCGGCACTCAGGGACACCTGACTATTGAAGCCACCATTCTTCTCCCACACCCACTCATCAGAAACAAATGTCTCCACCTACGCTAATAAGACCTGTTTAGAACCACCTGCTGCAGAGAGTGTTGAGGGAAATAGTTTCGTCTTACCGTATGGGATGTTCAGTTGAAAGTGTTATGTAAACTACTACTATGTATATTCGTTATTCTTCAAGTACACCAGCATTTCACTAAGGACTCAGCTCTGTGCTGCCATGTAACTAAGCTGTTGCTTGTTGTACTCCTTGTGTGTTTTTAGGGATGTGTGTGGCCTGATGTTTAGCCATCCTTTAGTTTCTAGTTTTTGACCCTCTAGTCCAGTGTTTCTCAAACTTTTCAATATTGTACCACCTTTGAATTGCCTTTTTAATACAAGTACCCCCTGACCAGCACCAAGTACCCCCTGACTAGCGCAAAACGTTTTTGGTAGAATAAAGTCTATATAAAGTATATAACGAGGTACAATACAGCGCCGCCAGCGATAGATTCACTAAACAACAACCACATTTTTTTAAACAAAAAAATGTAAATGCTACATTTCAAATGTTTAGAATACATCATTTTATTCATTCAGTATTATAGTATAATTACTTTAGGGGTATCACACTTCTCAGCCTCCCTGGTAAAGTCTACTCTAAGGTGCTGGAAAGGAGGGTTCGGCCGATAGTTGAACCTCAGGTTGAATAGGAACAATGTGGATTCCGTCCTGGTCGTGGAACAACGGATCAGATCTTCACTCTCGCAAGGATCCTGGAGGGGGCCTGGGAGTATGTCTATCCTATCTACATGTGTTTTGAGGATTTGGAGAAGGCGTATGACCGGGTTCCCTGGGAGATACTGTGGGAGGTGCTGCGGGGGTATAAGGGGAGGGGGTCCCTTCTTAGGGCTATCCAATCTCTGTATGACCAAAGCAAGAGCTGTGTCTGGGTTCTTGGCAGTAAGTCAGACTTGTTTCAGGTGAGGGGTGGTCTCCTCCAAGGCGGCGCGTTGTCACCAATCCTGTTTGTAGTATTTATGGACAGGATATCGAGGCGTAGTCGGTGTGGGGATGGGTTGCAGTTCGCTGGGCTGAGGATCTCATTGCTGCTTTTTGCTGATGGCTTGTGACCTTAAGCACTCACTGTATTGGTTCGTAGCCAAGTGTGAAGCGGCTGGGATGAGGATCAGCACCTCTAAATCTGAGGCCATGGTTCTCAGCAGGAAACCAGTGGAGTGCCTACTCCAGGTAGGGAATGAGTCCTTACCCCAAGTGAAGGAGTTCACATACCTTGGGGTCTTGTTCGCGAGTGAGGGGACTGTTTTTGAGGGGTCTGTTTTGCATCTGCAATGCGTTCTTCATTTAAAATGACAACCCTTGGACATTTATGATGACTGGGATATTAACTTGCGCTGTAATTTTTTCATGTACAGAAACGTATAACGCTATCGTATTGGGAAGCATATATTATTTTATCGGCTATAATTCATCATGCTCCTGATGCATTATAGCCAACAAAATAATGTTATTTTAAAAACAACACACACAGTGATTGACAACACGCACTTTATTTTCGGAGAGGACCGTAATGGTAATTTCAATTAAATGGGTGTGCTCGGCAGATATTGTATAGTTAGTAACATAACGCATAGCAAGCGTTAACATTTTGTTTTGTGTTAATGAAATATAGCCCTTATTTGCAGTAGGTCTCCTGTAAGCAACAACCTTGTTCCAGATTGTCACAGACAGTTTTCATTCTATAATTTGACAACTCGATGAACACTGCATCAAGGCTACTTTCCTTTGATTGAAAACAGAAAGTGACAACGTCTACGACGAATTTTCTGCGACAATATTTTGGTTGGTGTGGAATTTACGCCAGTGTAGTTTGGTGAAACCAAACATCGACACAGCTTTATGAAACAAACTAGTTTCATCCTATCGTTTAGTGTGGACTTTGCACCTGAGTGAAATTATAGGCAAAGCTGGTGCACCCCGCAGATGTTGTTGATCTGTTCTGTTTGTTGTTTAGACATTAAAACAAATACGTGAAAAACAATGTTTGTATATTTAATGGGTTACAGACACTCTTCAATAAATTTTTTAATTTAAAGCCAATTGAATCCCATAATCTTATCAGTTAACAGTTAATAATCGGTTAACGAGTTCCGGTTGTCGGCCAGGAAAATTACCAGAAATGAGCATCCCTAGTGGTGACAACAGCTGTGCAGAGGGGGCCCCAAATATATTTTTTATCATGGGGCCCAAAATTCCTGGCGGTGCCCCTGTCCACTGCGTAATCTGTATATGTGCTGTTTGCCTATCTCCATATAATGCTTGTAGGCAGCCTTTTTTGCCTTGTCTAACACATCAATGCTGCTTTCTAAGGTTTTACGCTGGAATATGATATTATGGTAACTGTCTCTATAACATCTGTTACATTTGCTGCTGATACTAGTAACAGTCAGCGAATTCACTCACATTTCCGTCAAGACGATCTTGAACACACCCCAATCCACCTCGTTAATACAGTCTTGGAGCGTGGCCTCTGAATGCTCGTTCCATCTCTGGATGGTTTTCATGGCGGGAGCTTCTCTCTTTAGCCTTTGTTTATAAATTGGAATGAGTACGATGGCGTCATGATCTGATCTCCTGAGAGGGGGACGAGGTAGAGCACAGTGCTGCGTTTGGGGGGTGTATGGTTCTGAAGCGGGCAGCAGAGGCACAGCGGGTTAAGGTGGTGGATAAGGTCACTTATACTGAAGCAGTGCGGAGAGTGGAAGACCTTGGTGTAGGTGTGCTGGTGGAGAAGGAGCGGGATGTAGGCCCGGTGTTGGAGGAAGGTTTTGGGTATTCACAAAGTGGTGTTGTCTCAGACTTGTAAGCATTGAGTGGGAGGTTGGTAAGGATTCGTTGGTGGTGGGCAGGGTTGAGTTTTGGCGTTTCTGTGTAGTGTGGTGAATATATGTAGTCAGGTTAATGGAAGGAATGCTAGGCGTGGATAGTGAGCTGTATTTCCATTTCCTAGGGTGGTGGGGTGAGTTGAGTGGACATGAATTGGGTGGGCCCTGACCCTCTCCCGAACTAAACTCAGCACCCTCTTTCTTCCATGAAAGCTTCGTCTTCCTCCGTACATAATGTTACTCCTCAAAACTTTCCCCAACACCGTCACCACCCACACCCCCATCCGAACTCCCCTTTATGCCAACCTCATTTGTGGTACAGCCGTCGCGACCGGCCATCACCCCGGCAACCAGACTGCCCCCTCCTCATAAACTTCTCTCTTGAGCCAATGAAGTTCTGCTTTCTCTTGCGCCAACTCTGTTGCATACATCAACATCAACGCACCAGACCCACTCTCCGTCTTGAATCTGAATGAGGCATTTGCAATCACGGTCTTTCGCGCTCCTATTCAAATCCAAACAGTTCTGGCGCACAAAACTGACGTTAAACAAAGGAGATAACAGTGTGCACTCGGACGTCACAAGCCAAAATCTTCGGTTTCACCGTCCACACAACAGCACTGTAACCGGAGTTTATTTAAAACTTCACCTTGGTCGGAGTTTTCAAAAAGCTCTGTTTCAGTGACTTGTTAGTGTTTTCCTGTGGACCAATGGCCAAACCCCATTTACACATGGTTATTTTGAAAAACTGAGACATTTCCCTTTGTTTGTGCCCTTCGTTTACAAGCAAACAGAGAATTCGCCTCTGAAAACAATTATTTCGAAAAACTTCGGCCAGAGTGGAGATTTTGGAAAACACTTTGCACGTTTGCATGTAAACTGAGAAAAACTGAGATTTGAGAGTATGTGCCAGAACTTGCACAAAAGTTTGGCATGCCCTTGACGGCATATACCCGGGTTTGTGTAAACGAACACTTTTCTTAAAATGGACAGGTGTGCACAATGTTATTTTTGAAAAAACGGAGCGTGTGAAATATCCATTTATGAAAATAGCTGGCCACGTGTAAACGTAGCCTTTTTAGGTAACCAAGCCACCCAAGCTGTTATTTTATTCCAAATATATTTCCATGCGCTTCTCATATTTGTCATAACCTAAAACAATTGTTTTTCGAAAGCCACTGATTGGATCAATGAAAATTTCCCTGTATAGAATTCTCTCCTCGAAACTGCCAGAATGATAACAAAGTAGCGTTTCAATGCTAGCAGTCTTTGGCAGCTTTGCGAGACTAGTTAAGGACTCTGTATACTTCGATCATGTTTAGCAGCAAGTGATACGGGTCTCTGTCCATGCGTTCTTTTGTACACATGTTCACAGCCGTTCTCTGGCTCAAGCATTTTTCCCCAAAATTTCTGTGAAAGACGTATTACTGTTGACATCCGGCATTTTCATAATGCCATTGATAAGCACATGCCGAGATCATGAAAATCAAGTAAGACGTGGTCATGTATACCATCTGCTTGGTAGTGATGTAGACTCTGAATCTGAAGGTAAACCCCCATTGTGTCTATACTTTATGTATTTTTGGAAATAAGCCTACTAAACAGTAGTGTAGCTTACTTCTAAACAACTCTTGTTTAGATAGTGAACATTTTTGTGATAGGGAAAATATCTTTATTGTTTTTATTAGTGATATTCCAGATATCATACAGTACACTAACAGAAAAAAAACATTCTGCATATATGCTGTTTTGTAATGGTAGTTTGGAAAAATAGAAAAAACCTTTACACAATGTAAATAAAGGATCATTAAATAAGCGTAAAAGGGTAGCACTGCAGGAAATAACCTTCAAACTGAAACATTTTCCCTTTGACACATGGCAGAATAGAATAATAGATATTATTCCCTCTAGATGATTGCAGCAGTTGATGACTCACTCTCCTAAATGCAGTAATCTGGCTCTGCTTTGACAAATAACCTTCTTTTCATTAATGTGTGTGTTATTCTTAGATGCAAATACATGATTATTATTATCCAGACAAATGCATAAAAACACTTGTATTCTAAATCAGAATGCACCATTCAACAGGCACTACATACCTTGATCATGCTGGAGCAGCATTATATCCAGAGTCCCTGGTGAGGGAATTCTGTCAAGATATTTCCAGGAATATATATGGTGAGTACTTTCTCACACACATTTTGTTTTTATTAATAATTACAGCTTTTTGTGTGCTGAGTTGTAACAATTAAAAGCTTGACATTCTTCATACCCATTCATAATTGAACCTAAATAATTATGATACCAGCCATTAGCCATTGTATGTCAATAGAGCAATAGTATTGCCATTCCAGTGTATACACGTTTTATCTAGACCTCATTAGTTTTGATATGTGAATGGTGAATGCCAGACTACTGCTGGTCCTTTCATTCATGAAAAGTTACTTGTTAGGGAATCAACTACAATTTAGACCTACCAAACTATGATGTGATTTTATGTGCGTTTGCTCTCTACTCAAGGTCATTTTGCTATTGGCCTATTAGCCTACATTTTTTAATGTATTGTTGTGAATTCATTTTCATACCCTAAATTGGCTGCAGGATCCTCAAATCATGAACCATTTTGTTCTGCTCATGTATGTTAATATATTATTTCATATTTTTGTCTTTAGGAAACCCTCACAGCCATAACCCCAGCAGCAGACTAACACATGACACGTTGGAGCGTGTCAGATATAGGTAGCTAATGCCTGCCCCTTTCTAGAAAATATTAAAAATGTTCACCAAGTAAGTGTAGCAGGCTGACGCAAGGAAAACAAGCTGTTTTCTTTTATACATCAAATGCTAGAAGCTGCCAGTTTACTAGCAAGAGGCTTCACTGCACGTGTTTTTGCAATAAACAATGTATTAGTTGCCATATTTAGAATAGCTATTATTATAAATGATGTTAAGAACAACAACATATTGATCAATATAGTGTTTTCCACTCAGTTTCAATATACACCTTAACATATTTTAGAGTGTAGTAAGAACATCAGCCATGGTAAAATCTGTAGAGCTGCAAGAATGTACCTGTAAAAAAAGACTCAGCAACATTACATAAATCTTGGAAATTAAAAAAATAGTGGGTCACTTTCCACAACAACTAAATGAACTGAATTGTTATTCACCTCTGTTTAGGACTCTGTGTAGGAATATGGGATACAGTACTTTAAGTGCATGTGTGCAGATACTATGGGACTGCATTTTGCTTAAAATCTTAATCTTTCGTGCTGTTTGTAACAACGTCATTATGTTTTCTTACTACATGTTTTTTCTTCCCCATAACATGTTCTGTAGAATTCCAGGGGCCTCATGTATAAACGATGCATATGCACGAAAGCTTGTGTACGCTGGTTTTCACGCACACGGTGTGATGTAAAAAAATTCACTTGACTTGAGAATGTGCGTGCCGTCACGCAAACTTTTGAGCAGACGTGAGAATGTGCGGGCCATCCGCAAAGTCTTGTCTGGCCCTTTAACATGGTGAAATCTAACTGAAAAGTGCCCAATGTCACCAAACATTACAAAATAAAGTCTCCACTACAGTTACTGTCATACGCTTATGACGTTGACTATTCAGAAAACATAATTACCTCCGCTAATACAAGTTTGATCATTGATGTGGATGATTCACATCAAAATGCAAAAACCCAAACGGGAAAGGCTAACTGTTTAATCCGCCACCACTTTATAAACTTGAAGGTGTCAAACGAATTACAAAATCACTCAGGAAATGCATGGCACCCTCTGTGTATGGTTAATATTGCATGCAGATTATTTACCACAGATTAAATATATACTCGCTGTGCAACAAGATTGGATTGGGAAAATGCAATTGTCTCTGTGAGCCTGACTCTGGCTCATCCATGACAGACATGAGGCATGTCACATGGATCCACCTCCCAAAGATGAAATGCAGTAACAGGTGGGCAAAATCTCATGTGATGCTCAATTTATCCTGTGGATGAGCAATGGATGCTCTGGCACTGCTAGTGTAGTCGGAAGATTTATGATAAGGGTAATATTATTAATATATACTTATGATGAAATATATTAATTAATATATTCTCTTTTTCCTCCCTAAGGCAATGTGCTGTGGAGCTATGCTAGGAATGCTTAATAGATAGTGTGAGAACTGTTGTTGACCTTGTTAATAACTTCATATCGATTGTTTATCATTGAGCGGTATACATGCTCAGGTCCCAGAAACACTCTGCAGCAGTGGATACTGTAGGTAGCTAAGCACCTACCCCGCTGAGGTGTGTGATAATAGCAGAAAATGAGCAGGCAGATAATAGGATACCAGTGATTTCCCAATGTCTCCACCGGAGATATTCTTAGGAATAAACTTGGAATGTTGCAAAAAGAGCTTGGTTTAAAGCAATAATATTTAATTTCAATTAAAGGGCATAAGATTACAACTCTTAAAGCAGACAATGAAATACAAATGGCATACCCAAAATAGTACATATTCCAGAACCCTGGAGCCTAACAAAACTGTAAAGTTTAGTCTAAATAATCTATTTATGGGATGATCAAGACAACATCAAATGTCATAATATTTGGTCCATTGGCTGTTGTGTTACATAAGTTGATCTCTTGGTCTTCACCCAATCGGGCAGAGACTTGGAGTTGGGGAATGACTTCGCACCCCCCTTTCCTTGTATCTTAACTCCTCTCAGGAAGTCCTTTGTGTTGAATAAGGTGTGAGAGATGCCAGCAACAGCCAGTTGTTGAGGTCCGCAATAATCCGTCCTGTAAACATTTTTATTCCAATACACTAGAAGACATTGCAAATAGGAGTATCTGGAGAGAGCGTGTATTCAGAGACAAAACTGATTTGCTGGCCCATGATGATGACTGGCTTATGAGACGATTCAGGTTGCCAAGAGCTATATTGTTGGAACACTGTGCTGAGCTTGGGCTGGCTTTAGAACATGAGACAGCAAGGAACCATGCGTTACCTGTCCCCTTGCAAGTTCTCACAACACTGGGCTCCCTCTCAACGGGGGCTTTTCAAAGAGAGCTGACTGACCGGTCAGCGTTTCCCAACCATCATTGAGCCACGCCATGCCAGCTGTATGGAACGGTCTCATCCGTATGTCACACATAAACTTTCACTTCACTGTTGGTAAGCAACATTGAACTGCAATTTGCTGCGATCAGAGCCATCGACTGCACTCACATTGCTTTAAAGGCACCATCTGGTAATGAATTTGCTTATGTGAACAGAAAACCTATCCACTGTAGTAATGTGCAAGGGATCTGTGATGCGCAAATGTGTTTGAAAATGTTGTGGCACGGTGGCCTTGCTCTGCTCATGATTTATTTATCCTGCGAAATAGCAGTGTGTGGAACAGACTTTAAGCAGGGGCTGTGCAGAATGGCTGGCTTATTGGTAATATATGTCATTTATGATCATTAGGCTATGGTGAATTTAGGCAATGATCTTTTATTGGCACCTGAGTATGTGGTTTAGTCTAAATAATCTACTTTATATCTACTGAGTATGTGGTTAATGTATACCAGCCGCGGTCGGTGGATCTTAATTGGGGAGGACGGGCTCGTATTACGCTCGGCACCGGAGTGAATGGAATGGTGCGCAACGAACAAAACCAATTGTTTTTTTGATTTGCACACATTCCATTCACTCCGGTTCTGAGCGTAATACGAGCCCGTCCTCCCAATTAAGATTCACCGACCACGGCTGATGTATACCCATAGGTGACTGTGGTTACCCGTTGCAAACTTGGCTCCTCACCCTGCTCACAAACCCCCAGTGGTGGAGCGGACCAAAGGGCAGCTGAAAGGCCGTTGGCACTGCCTGGATAGAACGGTGGCATGCTGCTTTACAGCCCTCAGACTGTGAGTCGCATTGTGCTGGCATGCAGGGTGCTACACAATGTGGCAAACAAACGTGGTGTATCTCCACCACAGGACGAAGCAGAGATGGACGAACCCGACCCTGGGCCTCCGAACATTAGGCCCAATGCAGCAGCCTTACTGCTTCGGTCAGAGGTCATACACAGAATGTGAAAAAGCAAGACAAGATGCATTTACTTTTTGAGTTCTTTTATTGCGTCACATAAGTTAGTCTGACCGTCAATAACTTGTCTTAACCCTCTCACAATTTCCCTCACAATTTTGTTTGGTGCCTGCAGCACAGCATCTGTGAGGACACGGCCAGTCTGGCGTCCCTCAGCAGTGGAGGCACGCGGTGCAGCCGATCCAGTGCACGCTGTATCCCCTGCAATGGAGGTGCTGGCCACACATGGGTCCCCCTTCTCCCCCTCCTCCTCCTTGGTCTCCCTCGTGCCGGACTCCTTAGTTTCCACATTATCTTAAATAAACAACATTACATCAGTTGGTTCAAACTGCTTCTTGTGCGTAATTTGTAAGGAAATTTATTTTTTTGTAACTGGTCAGGGGAGAATATTTAGGCCATTGGCATATTAATCTCACATTGATTGTGATTTATAAAGGAAAGGTGTGCTGGACTTTGCTTATGATCATGGTTTTATAGATGTGAATAATTCTGTGCGTAGGTTCTTTTCAAGTTCTGGCCGTACGCCGTCTTCTGGTATGTAAGCTGTGCAAACTTTTATACATGAGGCCCCAGGAAACTCTTTTTACCACAGTAACATTCGCTCTTTCCCATGCCAATGTGTAAAATTGTGAAATATCGTCTTTGTGTAAATATGTATGACCGGTGACACACCTACTACCAAACTCCGAAAACCCAGATGCTAACTTTCCAATCAGTGCTAAAAAGTGAAACACTGATTTCTCATCATAAACCAAGCAAGTGAATGCTAGTGTCCCTAGTTGATGCCCTTCCATTGAAGATATGTACTGAACAGAAAATGTCCTTTCTTACAGGATATTGCAGCATTTTAACACCACTCCTGATGAATACACAGTGATTTTCACCTCTGGCTGTACAGCAGCTCTTAAATTAGTCGCTGAGAGCTTTCCCTGGAGGCCTCCCACAGCTACAGAGTCAGCCAGTCAGTTTTGCTATCTGACTGATAACCATACCTCAGTGGTTGGTATGAGACAGGTTACTTCAGCACTGGGAGTTGTTTCTCTTCCTGTCTCCTTCGAGGATATAGAAACCAGAGCCAAATGTGTGCCCCAGACTGAAGACGTCAGTTTCAAGACACCACATCTCTTCTGTTACCCAGCGCAAAGCAATTTCTCTGGCAGAAAATACCCCCTGAGGTACATCAGGGGCATCCAGGCAAGGCAGCTTTACCCAGCGTGTGACAGGCAGGGCCGGTGGTTCGTCCTGCTAGATGCTGCCTCTTTTGCCAGCTGTTCTCCACTGGACCTGCAGGAGTACGCAGCTGACTTTGTTCCCATCTCCTTCTATAAGATATTCGGCTTCCCCACAGGTTTGGGGGCTCTTCTGGTCCAGAATGAAACTGCTGCCCTCCTAAGAAGGGCCTACTTTGGTGGGGGGACAGCATCAGCCTACCTAGCTGGAGAGAACTATTATGTACCAACACCAAGTATAGCTAACCGGTAAACTATTGCATCAACAATGTACAATTCATTAAGCTATTTATAAAGTTAAATTAATCAGTTACAATTTTGTTGCACTGTTTAATTCATCATTTTCTGTTAATCATAAACGATCTTGTTTTTTTTTCTGATTAAGGTTTGAAGATGGCACCATACCTTTTCTAGACATCATCGCTCTAAATCATGCTTTTGATGCTCTGTATACACTTACAGGTATGTTAGAATCTTTGCTATGACAGTATGTGCAGTCACATCTGTAATTATATTAAATAACAGTAGGATGTCTGCATTTAAAAAAACATTCCATTGGCTGAGTTGTAGTTCATTACATATGACAGCAATCTTTTGGACATCATCAAGGACCTACAGTAAATCAAACTGATAAAATAAAGTATATTGCAAACTTGTATCCTTTTTTCCCTTCAGGAGGAATGGACAAGATCCAGCTGCATACATTTGGTTTAGCACGCCATTCTTACATGTTGCTGTCCAGTCTTTGCCATGGCAACGGTGCACCAGTGGCTCAGATGTACTCTGACAGCGAGTTTGAGAGCCCAAACACACAGGGAGCAATCCTCAACTTCAACTTGATGGACAGTCACGGACAAATGATTGGATACTCCCAGGTCCCCTTAAATGAGCCTGTTTTATTCACTGCACCCTAGAGGGGTTGTATTTATTCAGTTCACACTTCCAGACACGGGTAACTGTCAAAATAAAGGAAACACTCCAGCAAATGAGGAATAGAAAGAGGAGTTTGAGAGCATGTGCAGGTTGAGGTTCCCCATTTAACTGCTTTTGATTGAAGGTGACACCTCTCTGAATCTGAAGGATGGGTGATTCTTGGCCAGGGTGTAGATATGGGGGGGGGGGTCAAGCCACCCCAATATTAGGGTCAATTTAACATCCCTGAAAAATAGTATCTTTACATTTTAGACATTTAGTGACTTACTAAATGTCCCAGTAAATATAGGGACATTCCCCTGGAGCAACTTAGGGTAAAGTGCCTTGCCCAATGACAATTGGCACAGTCAGGAATCGAACCGGCAACAAGTATTACTCCCTAACCATTTAGCCATCTGTGCCATATTACTGACCAATGGCTGTTAAGCCCTCTAATATGCAATACAAACACAATTGATTGTACAGCTGAAGCATCAGTGATAGAACACTGCTGGTGTGTTTCACAATTTTCCATGGCCTTGTCGATACCAGATCTCAAATAAATTGAACACTTCGAAGAGATTCTGCGTAATTGTGGATCAGTTCCTGAGACAGCGATATCCACTATCATCAAAATACTGAATTATGCAAAGTTTCCTTTATTAAATGGTTTCCTCTATGTGAAAGGAACATTATGCATGTTTTTCAAAATTAATTCATATTTAACATAGCCTTGTTGTGTTATCAATGACATTCAATTTTCATCTCACAGTTTAGCTCATTACAAATATCTCAAAATTTGTCCTGTTCTAAACCTTTCAGGTGGACAAGCTGGCTAGTCTTTTTAATATCCACATCCGGACAGGTTGCTTCTGCAATACGGGGGCTTGCCAACGCTTTCTTGGTATTACCAATGACGAGGTGAAAAACAACCTACAGGTGAGTTACGTATTGAAGATGTCATTGTGCATGTAACATTTTTCTTTACTGTTTTCACATCTCGTCTTTTACTGTGTTCTTAAAGGCGGGGCATGTCTGTGGCGACAACATAGACCTGGTTGATGGCCGTCCAACTGGGTCAGTGCGTGTGTCCTTTGGCTACATGTCGACCTTTCAGGACTGCCAAAACTTCCTAAAGTTCGTTGTGGACTGCTTTGTGGAGAAACCAGTAAAGGTTGATGGAGAGAAGCTAGGCAGAATGAAATGGAGCACCTCATTTAAATGTTACAGCCAGTATGGACTCACTATGCCTACCGATGAGATAACTGAACATATAGGCGATTTCGAGCATATAGGTGATATAGAGCATTCATCAATAGATCCTGTAGATTTAGCTGTAAATGAAAAGAGGGTAAAGTCCATCACCAAGGAAGGACAGAGCAATGGCATCGCCCACATTCTGACGAACATCTACATATATCCAATAAAATCCTGTGCAGCATTTGAGGTAAGAGCACAGTTCTGTTTCAAAAACATTCTGATCAAGGAATGTTGTTTTTACAGGTGATTTGTGCTTGAGAAATAAGAAATGCACCCTGAGATCTAGTTCAATGAGTGAAAGTTGGCAGCCCTTCTCACATTCAGTCTAAAATAGCATTACCTACAGTATGTTATTCATAAAAAGATCTCAGAGGTGCACCTGAAGTTAGTTATTACTGGGAGAAATTAAATGGTATTGAATTGGTATTGTTTTTTAGCTATTATTATTAAATAATTGTAAAGCCAGGTGAAGTTAAGAGATTTGACATTCTGAATCTAAATAACTTTTGACTAAAGTTGTATTTGACCCTGTTTTATCCCCCCACCACCCACACACACCATGCCTCCACAGACACACCACATCCACACACACCACACACACCACACCCACCCACAGACACACCACAGTGTCCTATCAAATAATTCACTTCATCTGTGTTGCTTGTGATGTGTTCTTATGCAGGTGACCAACTGGCCAGTGGGACCTCACGGTCTTCTCCATGACCGAGGCTGGATGGTGGTGAATGGTAATGGGATCTGTCTGAACCAAAAGAGAGAACCACGCTTATGCCTTATTCATCCACGAATCTACCTGCCCTCGAACACACTTCTTCTGCAGGTCGCAGGTCAGGCACCTACTTCTTTTTTCAGCATCACTCTTCACATTTGAGACATTTATTTAGAACTGTTCTAAAACAGAATTCCTCCTCTCAGGAATGAACACCATCTGTGTGCCTATGGAAAGTGACAGTGAGCCATTGAACAGTCATCGCGTGTGTCAAAGCAAAGTGTGTGGTGACAGGTGACTGGTGGTAATTTGTCAATCTACTTGCTAATTATGTCTTTGTAGAAAACCGACAGAGTGGGCTTGAATGACATGTATAATCATTCTCACGATTAACATTCATTTGGAAATATTCCTCCACCATCATTGGTCTGTTAAATGTCTGTCAGAGTTAGTATATTTTCAATACATTTTATTCACCACTAGATGGTATTACAGATCATTTACTATGGAATATACATTTTGGACTATTACCTTGAAGTGTTTTAATGGTTATTACTGTATTGTCGCTGACCAAAGGGTGCAAACAATGGACTGTGGCGATGAAGCTGCATCGTGGCTTTCAGACTTTCTTGGACAACCTTGTCGTCTGATAAGGCAAAGTCCTGATTTCATCCGCAAAATGAAGGAGGGCCATGAAAAAGTTGAAGGTGAAATGTCCTTTGTAAACTTCACATGCCGCACTGTGGGTATCCACCATAGTGATTTGCTCACTAACTGCTATTTGCTGCAACAATCTATTTTGTATTCATGAATGTTAGAATTTACTACACCCACAATGGGATCTCTTTGTCCCCTCTTAAATTATAATGACTTTTTTGTCATTGCCCCAGAGGTCTCAGCGAGCACCCTCTCATTGGTGAATGAAGGCCAGTACCTAATGATCAACCGTGCCAGTGTTGATTTGCTTCAGAGACACATCATGCGCAGGTATGTGACATGCTATTATGCTAAGGGGGATCACACATTCCGGGTGGCATTAAATTATACACGATGTGTTCCTACCAAATTACAAGTTCAAAGATCGTCATAGGTGAACAGTAATTATTGATTAATGCGAGTCATCACTGTCTTTTGCTTCTTCTGTTGTATCCAAACACTGTTGTACAGACAGGAACCTTCGGATGACCACTTTCCTTTAGACACTGAGCAACTTATTAGTCGTTTTCGTGCTAATTTGGTAATCTCTGGAAAGAAACCGTTTGAGGAAGATGATTGGTCACACTTCATTATTGGAAACACCCATTTCCAGGTGAAAAAGCATACTTGTTCACCCTTATTATTTAATTACTAACGAAACGCTGTAACACTATAACGTTTCAAAATATGACGTCAAGGTTGCAGGTTGTTGTGGCAGATGCCAGATGATAGGAGTTGATCAGACCACAGGGGCCAAAACCAAGGAACCCCTACTGTCTCTATCTGCCTATCGTAAGGGGAAGGTCAGTGTGTGTGGGTGGGCTTGTGTGTGTACATTAGTGATTGTGAGACAGAGAAGTGTTTATGATAATTATGTTAACATTTGTGTGTGGAGTAATCCTATGACTCATCTCACTAATGAAAGCGTAGACTGCCTTTGCAATGTTACAGTCGTATACAAAAGTTAAGGCACCCCTGACAATTTCCATGATTTTCATTCATAAATAATTGGGTGTTTGGATCGGAAATATCATTTTGATCTATCAAATACTGAAGGACACAGTAATATTTTGTAGTGACATGAGGTTCATTGGATGTACCGAAAATGTACATGGTGCATACATTTGGCACCCTTGTCATTTGTTTATTTGTCATTTGTTTATTTTGAATATCTATAATAAACACTCAATTATTTATAAATGGAAATCATGGAAATTGTCAGAGGTGCCTACACTTTTGCATATGACTGTATGTGTCATTGAGCTTAAATCAGAGGAAGACAGAAAACACAAATAAGCCAAAAAATTAAGAGACAAAGCTAACTGTACATTTTAGGAATTCTTTGTCATTTCATTCTCAGGGAACTATTTTGAAAACAAGAATTAAAGAGTTAAATTATTTGCCAACATTTCACTTTCACATTTTGCTATTATATTGGCCTACATAGCCGAATCACATAACTTCCAAGATCCTGAAATGCTTTACTTCCACTTTGCTTTCCCAGAAAACACCACTGTCACTAATTGCGCCTGCATTTCCTCAGACTTCTAAAAAAGCAATGAATTATTATTGCCAATGCTGATTAGGTTGTGGAAAATAATCCTTATACGATGGAGAAATATCTGTTCTCCAAGTTCAAAGAATTATTCCATACAGCAGTTCTTATGATCCAAAAAAGACTTTATTGAGCAAACATAAAGCTGAGCATCTTCAGCATCTGAATACCCGAAGAATACCAGAGACATCAAGGTTGTACAGCCATTTTATATGAACCCTTATCAGTTATGCCCACCCATATGATAATTACTGGGGCGACCCTGATCAACCTCGTGACCTTTTCAACCATTGACTTTCACTATTTCAAACCATGATGTAATTGGTCATCCCTTTATGTTAATTTATGTTAATGTGTTCACACGTGTGTACACGTGTGCTCGGATGTCCTTAGCAGATACATCTCATGATGCACTTGGTGGTACGGAACCCAGAACTCCTTAAACAATGAGGCTTTCAGGCCTGTTTACTCCCAACAGTTCAACTGAGGCCTTGAGACCTCCTTCTTGAGGGTATTTCAATGCACCGTTGTGACTTGATACTATTGCATTACCAGGCGTTCGTATAGCAGATTAATAATAATACTTTCTAAAGAAACAGTGCGGCCTTCAGACCTCCTTTAGTTCTAACAGGCTCTAATTGTATTTCAATACATGTCTTTTCAGCTCATATTTTTCCAATATAGGGATGTTCATAATACTCAAAAGTTGTACTTATTACACTGTTATTTATAATGCATTGATTAACATATCACTTGATTAATCACATGATTAATATATTGATTACATAATTAATATATTGCTAAATACTTCAAGGTGACACTTAGGGTGTAGATGTAAGGCATCCTATTGGTCCAAACATGTTTAATGAAAAGTATAATGCATCATATATGGAAATTCCACCACAATTACAGCTTGGATGGTCCTTTTCCTCTTTGGCCTGGAGAACACGATGGCTGTTTTATCCAAAATCTATTTGAAATGTTGAATCGTCAGAACACAAACACAATTTTACTGTGCCCAGAGGAGTCGTTGGCGCTTCTGGACAGTGTTGGTGTATGACTTCTTCTTTGCATAGTAAAGCCTTAACTTGCATCTGTGGGTGCAGTGGCGAATGATGTTGACTGACAAAGGTTTACCAAAGTATTCCTGAACCCATTAATTTTTAAAGACCGTAATGTCTGAAAGATCAAAGATCAGGCACATTCAGAAGTGGTTTTTGGCTTTGCCCTTTATGGATTGAGGTTTTACCGGATTCCTTGACCCTTTAAATTATATTGTGCACTGCAAAGGTGAAATGCCCAAAATCCTACCAATTTTATCTTTGGGGAATGTTGTTCTCAAAGTGTAGGATTATGCGCTGAAGCATTTGTTTGCAGATTGGCAAGCTTCGACCCATCCTTGCTCTTGAAGGACTGGGCCTTATATGGAGGTTCCTTATACCACTATAATGATTACATGATTGCCTCACCTGTTTCACATTTGCTTATTTCAACTTGTCACATTGCTATTTTTCCTATATTGCCCAAATTTTGTACAAATTATATATTTGCACAAATTTTTTTGGAATGTGTTGCAAGCATCAATTTCAAATTAAACATTTACCTTAAAAAAACTATGCAGTTGATTAGGTAAAACATCAAATACATTGTCTACAATACAAATCAAATTACATTTACAAGTCACTCTTTGTTTGTATTGGCATTTTCCATACTGTCTATTATTCCATACTAATTCATCCTGTGTTCATGGGGTTTGGTTTCCAAACAGCATGTCATAGGGTTAGACCTCTAATATGTTGGAGGAGAGGGGACGGGACATTTCCCTATTCAAAGCAATTGACTCCGCAGTTTCGCTTGATGGCCTTAGTGCCATGGATGATGGTGGTGCCCTGGAAAATTGGGCAGCTTCTTAAGGCACTCTGAAACGCTCCAGGTATCTGATTTGCGTAGGTGAAATACATTTTATTTTTTCACATAAATGGGTTTTACAAGATAGTTCCCTGGAAATGTAATTCATGAGATTTAGGGCTGGAAAAAGCAAACCTCTGAAAACAATATTTAAATTTTTTTTACATTTGTGTTTGGAAAAGGTACCGGTACATAAAAAATACATTTCTCATTGTAGATTTTTGTAATACATCAATTTGTCAATAAATATTTTGTAGAGCTTTTTCTTAATATGTAGCTTCAAGTATAGACACTGCTGTATACCCAGTCACTTTGTAAGCATGGCTAGGATTTTGTAATTTGCTTTTCGGCTCAAATCAGCGAGTATGCTCACAATTTTTTCATGTGATTGTTTTTAGGTGACCTTTGGTGTGTACCTGGTCCACCAATCACTGGAGAACTCCAATGCTACCCTATGTGTTGGCTCTTCTGTGATATCTGAAATGTCATGAAAAGGATATTAAGTAGGATAAGGATAATAAGTTTTATTTGTCTGAATTTTTTTTCAGAAAATATTACATGGGTGCCATGCTTATTTATTTTAAAGTATTTGCACATTGTGTTTGCATATTGTGTTCCTCAAATTATGATTTAGTGAATTGGCGTATTGCCTACATTTAGAAAATAAATATATATACAACATAGCCAGAAGTATGTGGACACCTCACCATCACACCCATAAGAGGTTGTTGGATAACCCATTCCAAAACCATGGGAGTTCACCAACTTTGCGGTTATAACTGCTGCCACTTCTCTGGGAAGGTTGTCCACAAGATTTTGGAGTGTGTGGGAAATTTCTTACCATTCAGCAAAAAAAGCATTTGTGTCAGGCGTTATTCTTGCACGAGAAGGCCTGGCCTGCAATCACTATTCTAATCCATCCCAAATGTGTAAGGGCTCTGTGCAGGCCACTCGAGTTCCTCGACAGCAAACTTGTTTACCATGTCTTTATTGACCATGCTTTGTGCACAGGGGCAAAATTATGCTGTACAGGAAAGGGCTTTCCCAAAACAGTTGCCACAGAGTTGGAAGCACCTAATTGTCTAAAATGTCCTTGTATCCTGTAACATTAAGATGACACTTCCCTGAAGTAAGCCCTTGTCCAAACCATGAAAAACAGCCCCAAACCATGATCCCTCCTCCAATATTATTATTGATGTCCAAATACTTTTGGCTATACTTTCTAAATTTTAAATATGTAAGCATCCAACCTATCTATTCATTTGCAATTGTTTGTTTTTTGTTTATAATAAAACATGCTGTATTAGAAACCTTTATTGGGTTTGCTCGCAAGACAACCCTGGATATATTTCACAGAGATCATAAAGATCAAAGTGTAAATCAATCACTGGTATTGAGTCTTTAATTTGCATGACCTAAATGTTTTGTGTAAATGAAAAAGAGAAAACATTACACAAGTGTTTTATAACAACTGATTGGAGGAAGACAGGAGATATTGCTTGCAATGAGATTGCGCCTAATCCACACAATTTAATTTACAATAGAGTGCAATTTTATTACATTCAGTGGAGGTAATTGAGTAACTGTCATACTGTATGTTTTTCTTAAATATCATTAAACATTTCTTTCAATGAGTTGTTGAAAGAATTCAGAAGTTTGAACAAAATCAATTTTTCTCAACCACACCAAATGATTGGTTAAAAATATTCATTCTTGACAGAATGTTTGCTTGTTTTCTACAATCACAAGTCCATAAATTGTGTACTCAAGGGACCTCCAGTTCAGAACATTCCCAGGTGTATAATTTAAATTGCTTGTGAAACGTTGGATCTCACAAGGTGACAGAACATAGTTCCACATGTGTACATCAGAGAGTTGACCGATAAATGATTGGCCTTTATCAAACTTACCACCATAAGTATCCTGCTCCTGGCCCACAACTATGATTGGTTTTCCATGTAGCACACTACCCTTGTAGCCTAGCTTTCTCACACTTGGTTTCCCATTGATCCAAATCTGAATGAGTGCGTTGGCGGAGTCCCAGGTCCCACATATAGCATTCCACATGTTTTTCTCATCAGCCAGCCCTGTAAATGTACTTCCCACTTGTCTAACATGTAGCTCTAAGTCACTATTGATCTGTTTAAACAACAGGAAGTCATTGGTGCTTGTTGGAGTTGCCATGGAGAAGATGGAGTATGACCGCTTGACATCTGTGAAATACCTTTCAAAAGTTTACAATACAGATATTAGCCTGGAAAATTACATATAAAATGTTACCACTAAATTAAAAAAATATAACTGCAGCTCACACCATAGTCTGGCTAATGTGCTTTTTTCAACTAAGTATATATTAAAGATTATGCTCATTATTCATACTTAAAAATGCCTTGTCACAGCGCAGACATTTGCCAGACAGCTCAGGAGATTGAAAGCATTGATGGTATGACACAAAACGTATTCAAAATGCACTGCTTTCAAATTTTAGAGAAAAAATATGGGTGTAGATAATTCTACATTTAATACCTGAGACATACTGTTACAGAAGTATAGTTTTCTGCCTTTGGCCACAGCTTCACGTGATCAGTATCTGACTCCTTTGGAAATGTGAACATTTTACCTGAGAGGTCTGATGAGGCAAAGAGAGGACATGTTACATAGTTGTCTATGTATAATGAATCACCTACATGGAAATACATTCTATGATGTTTATATATTTCCATAGAAATTATCATATCTTCCATGTGGTACCATGGGTGTCAGGCACCAAGCCTTTTGAAAGAAGACTACATTATTAAAAATATATATATATATTATGAACCTTTGCATTTTTGTCCATGCTATAATAATCTAAGACAAAGGTTGTTTCAATATATTCACTAACTACTGTATATAGAAAATGTGCTGTAGAAGTAATATGGCAAAATATAGGTTACAAATTTAAATGGTTCAGATTTCTTACCTCGAGGCACAGCCCAACATGTTGTAATCAGGGCGGTTACAAGAAAGAGTCTATCCATCTATGGAACACAAATGGCATACTATTGCTTTTGTTTTATTCAGAAACATTCATCACATTATTCAACAATACATTTTCATACATTATACAGTATTTACTTGGGTTGCAAACAGAGTTAATAGTAAATGTGTAAATGTTGTGGAATTTTATGAAAAGTAATTTAATGGCCCTTATCACATGTAACATACAACAAACTGTTGAACCTTACACTAGGTAAGGTTACACCACATTTAAGAAAGAAGAAAATAATGATTTTTTGGCTGTCCCTTTTTCAATATTAGTTAGAAGAAAAAACATTTTCTGTTCCATGTTGTATCTTCAGTTGAATAGGTTCTGTATGCAACAAGAATATTTTCACTAGAACCAAGAGTGGTCCTCACAGAAAGCACAGTGTCCTCTGGGAACTGTAAAGTGGTTCTCCTATCTGGATAACTAACTGACCATTTATTTTGTTATTTTTTTACATTTATTTTAATATTTACGTTCTCCACCAAACAAGTATGACAGTTGTGAAAATAGTGAGTTGTTGATAGTGTTGGAAGTTAAAAATGGCATTAGTAATTCAAATGTAATCTCTGTCCCTGGATATAAAATACATACATTCAGGATGAAAAATGTAGATGAGGGGCATTATCTTAAAAGATGTTTGGCTTAAATCTCAGTATTCAAAGAAATCTTGTTAAAGGAACACTTGTGGCCCATTTTCAGACCCTTTCTGATTATTTTATTGATAAAAAAGACTATAGACAAAGTGAGGTGTATTTCAAAGCTGCCTAGTGTATATTGAGTCCCTGTTTCCCATTATAATTTTGTACTGTTTAGGTGACAGGGAGATGCAAATTGTTAGCCGTAATTATTTTCTTCATCCCCACAAAATGTCATGACCCTCAAAGTGTTTGTAATGACAAGATCTTTAATGCATTACATTACAGTATACAGTAAGTATACATAAACATTACACATTATATTGCTTAAAATACCATTTTAATTTTAAAATAACTGATGATATTGTTTGCCTACCTTCTCAGTTGTGAAATGTTCCGGGAGAATGTTTTCTGAAGTTGAAAAAGTTGTGAAATTGGTTACTTAGATGTATGAATGTTATGACGTTAAGAGCCCCTGGCTGACAGGAAGTAGCAAGGAAATGCAAGTAGCATGCCTTGCATTTTCATAAAGAAATAGGGAAACTAAATTCCAAAATTGCTGCACAAATGTAAAATGTGACCTTCTGATAACCTGCAGCCATGTAAGGGATTTTTTAAAGACGTGTGTTTTAAAGCCATGTTTGACTATTGAAAATACTTGTCATGCCCACCTACACAGCATACATAACCAAGCACAGTTAACCAAGCTGGTCCAGTACTTATCACACTGGTTTCTCAATAGTACATTCATCAATGACTTTCTGTTCAGTTCATTAACACCTGTTTTCATTTATTTGAATTCATGCACGTTGGTGTGATCTTCTTGTTGTTCACTGTATTGAACTTTGCCATTAAATAGTCATGTTGACTTTTCTCCTCTAGTCTAGTTTATAATGAGTAATAGGGGAGTTATTCAAGTGACTTAACACTACTGCTTAAATTGTATAGATTGTTCTATTTTGTTGCATCCAAAATAAAGAACCAGGTAGCATGTTGATAATATCCAGACGTCTTAAAGAAAGCAGACCAACTAGGGTAAGTTGAATCCTGTTTGCTCATTCTCTTTCTAATGTTCTTACTTGTTTTTTTATAAACAGACATATTTGATCAATTCAACGGAAAAAAAATTGTTGAATAAGTAAGTTAAAACATGGATGTCACTATATGACTTTGAATATAAATATTAAAGGAGGGTTCTAATACTGGTCTGCAAAGCTAGTGGGCAGACTTTTTTCAAACCCAGAAATATGATGGGACTTAAAAGCAGACAATTCTAATAGGGCTGGGAGCTAGACATTACAACCCCCTTGGCCGCACTTTAGTAATTACACACAATCCCAAAAATAATTGCACACCTTATTGAAGTATTAGAACCCTCATCTACAGTAACTAGTAACAGACAATATTTTTGTATGAACTATTTAATACCATCAATGTTGCCAACAAACAAACATTTGAACCAACATTTAACAATAGAAATAATGTTTTGAAACGTCAATGTTTAACAAGCCACTGTTGTATTTGTACCTCACCTTACCAGTTACCAGGTGCGCTGACAAGGGGTGTTCAGTGTTCTGATATTGCCCAAAAATGAAGATAGGAATGGTGGGCTTTGACCACAGTCTTTGTGTAGCAAAAACACAATTTGGTGGTCTTGGGCAGGGAGAATGCAATGGTCTCTGGAGATGTACAGCTGGAGTCACCTGGTGGAAATGTAATTACCAACAGCAGTGACGTGGGCACCAGCACAGCGGGTGGTCAAAGAACGAAGACAGGAAGGCAACATGGTCCTAAAGCATGTTCCAAAGGTTTGGGTCCCCCTAGGATCGTGACATCAGAAACATTAGAGTGGGCATACCTTAACATATAAGGTATGCCCACTCTAATGTTTCTGATGTCATGGTGATTCTAGGAGGACCCAAACCCTTGGAATCTAGTACCTCTGTACAACTCTGACCCCAAAAATAAATATATATATAAACTGTCTCTCTCCCCCCATCAATAATACTTGAGTAGGGACTGAGAAAGGACATAAGTATCCTAGTCCCCCGGCACATAAACTATTGCAGCATAACATCTGGGGCTGAGACAGTAGGAGACTAGAGACATGGTCCAACACCCACATTGCCAAGACCACAACACCAAAGGGACACCAACAGACCGCAACCACAGTGTACTCCCATCCCACAAGTGTGGGGTATCATGGGGCAACATGAGCAGGCCAGTGACTCGACCCCTGAGTGGCATTGTAGCTACGATATCCCAGTGAAGAGAAGGAAGTCTACCTAGGGTTTTCACCCGTCCCATAAGATATGGAATCATCACGTATTTGACACTTAAATCTTGCGTTCCATTTTGAATCAATACGGGACGCGATTTGTCCTGTATTTTCATAAAAGTCCTATACACCAGAGGTTTTCAACCCATATGCACTTGTGTGCCGTGAGGATTCTTCAAGTGTGCCATGACATTTTTCATAATCTATAGTTATTTTAGGGGGAAATTTATGCAGCCCTTAGTTCATAATGGTCTTTTGCTCTCCGTGAGGATTGCTCAAGCTGTTGTGCTGGAGACAAAATGCCTGACATCACGTGCACAGAATCAGATCATGTACTATGGGATCAAATAAGGGCCAATAATAGTGATGTATGCATGTGTAAAAAAGTTTTTCATCTGTAGAAATATTTTGTGAATGTGTAAACATATTTTGCATTTGTAGAAATATTTTGTGAACGTGTAAAAAAGTTTTTGATATGTAGAAATATTTTCTGAACATGTAAAAAGTTTTGCATCTGTAGAAATATTTTGTGAATGTCTGCAAATGTTTTGTGCAACACTGGAGTTACAAACCCCAAGTTACGAGTTGTGAAATGTTGACTGTGTCAGAACCAACTGCTGACTACTCACTCTGTCCGCCGGCTGTCCTACTCACTCACCTCCATACTTTCTCCCCGTTGATTCTGCCTATATCACCAAAACCATACTATCATCCAAGACAACTTCCTGTACCCTCGACCCCATTCCTGCATCTCGTACTAAAGCCTGTTTGCCTGCACTTTGTCCTTACATCACACACACTATCAACCTCTCCCTTACCCATGGCACTGTCCTCGACATTTATTAAATTGCTGCTGTCACTCCCATTTTAAAGAAGCCCGGACTGGATGCCACCATCTTTAATAACTTCCGCCCAATATCCAACCTTCCCTTCTTGGCCAAAACCCTGGAAAAGACAGTAGCCTCTCAACTCCAAAAACACCTGCTCAACAATGACCTGTTTGAACCCCTCCAGTCTGGTTTCAGCCCACTCCACATCACAGAGACTGCACTACTCAAAGTTATAAATGACCTCCTCATCTCCGTGGACTACGGCAGATAACGGAGTACAAAGGCAGGAAGAGCTGCGACACCCACCCCCCCGCCTCACTCCCCAATGAGCTCAACACCTTCTTCGCACGGTTTGAGGTGGCCAACATCACCCCGGAAAAGCTGGCTGAGAACCCAGACGACTGCACTCTGACCCTGGATGTGGCTGACGTAAGGAGAGCTTTCAAAAGAGTGAACCCGCGGTCACTCCAGGGCCAGATGGTATTCCAGGCCGTGTTCTAAGAGGATGCACCGACCAGCTTGCGGGGGTATTCACCTCCATATTCAACCTCTCCCTAACACAGTCTGCAGTTCCCTCCTGCTTCAAGCAGGCCACCATTATCCCGGTTCCAAAAAAACCTTACATCACCTGCCTAAATAACTACCGCCCAGTAGCACTAACCTCAATCATCATGAAGTGCTTCGAGTGGCTGGTCAAAACTCATATCTGCGCCGCCCTTCCGGACACCTTGGACCCCCTACAATTTGCATACCGCCCCAACAGATCTACAGACGATGCAATCGCACTGACGGCACACACCGCCCTCTCACATTTGGAAAAAGGGAACACATACGTGAGGATGCTGTTTGTGGACTACAGCTCAGCATTCAACACTATTGTTCCTGC
>JACXGM010001861.1:9179-25751 GCA_016801145.1 Umbra pygmaea | reverse complement strand
TAATGGGCAACCTTACCTCCTCCACAATGACCCTGAGCACCGGAGCCCCACAGGGCTGCGTACTCAGTCCCCTCTTGTACGCTCTGTTCACTTATGATTGTTGGAGGATCATTTACATCCTCCCCTTTGGTCAGATCCTCCGCCATTTCAACCTAGACTTCCACTGCTACGCTGATGACACTCAGATCTACCTCAGCACCAAATCTCTCACCCACCCTCCTCTGGCCCATATTGAAACCTGTCTCTCTGAAATAAAAACCTGGATGCAACTCAACTTCCTCAAACTCAACAGTGATCAAACAGAACTCCTCATAGGCACTAAATCCACCCTCAATAAAACTGGCACATTTCCTCTCACCATCGATGACACAGTTGTTTCTCCTTCCCCCTATGCCCGCAACCTAGGTGTCATTCTTGAACCCCACCCTCTGTTTTGAGCAACACATTAAACAGACTGTCAAATCCTCCTTCTTTCATCTCCGTAACATTGCAAAACTCAAATCCTCCCTCCCCACACCTGCAGCTGAAACTCTGATTCATGCGTTCATCTCTTCCCGTCTTGACTATTGCAATTCTCTCTTGCCCGGCATCAACTCCTCATACCTCCATAAGCTCCAAATGGTTCAAAACTCTGCAGCCAGGCTCCTCACTCACTCAAAGTCCTGGCAGCACATCTCCCCCATCCTCTTCGAGCTTCATTGGCTCCCTTTCAAACAGCGCATTCTAGATAAAAATACTCCTTCTGACATACTCCTTCCGCCCTCCACCAACTTGCTCCCCCAAACCTTTCGGACCTTCTTGATCATTATCAACCCTCACGCACACTCCGCTCTGGTACAGCAGGCCACCTAATCATCCCTAGATCCAAGCTACAGGGTTTTGGTGAAAGGGCTTTTTCCAGTGTATCTCCCTGTCTCTGGAATTCACTGCCACAATCCATCCGAGACTGACTCTATTGACATCTTCCGCTAATGCCTGAAGCCCTTTTTGTTTAAACAAGCCTTCCCATAGCCCCTTTGATGTTGTACTGCCTGTTTGTGTTCTTAGTTTTTCTTGTTTTTGTAAAGCGTCTTTGGGTCATTGAAAAGTGCTATATAAATTCCATGTATTATTACTATTATTATTATTAAGTATAGTTTGAATGGCATATAGGGAGAATGAATGGACAAGGCAAGGATTGGATATGTGTAAGCACTGGAGATCCTGGCGCCCCCCCTGCTGGTGCGCACAGGATCCGACGGTCGGCGTCCCCAGCCTTCTGACATCCCTGAGGGATTCCCATCAATTCCTTCCAATCTACACACACTGCTGTCTCACATTTGTCCATCAGTACTGCTATTTTTACAGGGTGTGGACTTGGGGGGAATTTTGGGTTATTGTTACTGTGTTGCCTGTCAGCGTGTTGCCTACATTTAATATTTGCCTCCCTGTGCGTAACAGGCCTTTGTTTTCTTTGTTGGAAGTATGTAGCGTTTCAGTTGTTTTTTATATCACCTGACTTTAAATAGGCATTATATTATATATATATGTTCTATTTTATCTCGTTGTGAACGACGTCCTTGCATTAATAGAGTACGCCTGACACCTGCAGTTGATTCCTCAGTTAATATAGAAAATTGTGACAATATGAAGGTAGGACGTTTTCAGTTTGCAGACCACTGCAAAAAGCAAGTTTCTCTGGTTTTACACTTGATAGTATGTGTTTGGGTAAATATTTTGGTTTTATTCCATAAACTACTGACAACATTTCTCTCAAATTCTAAATAATAATATTGTTATACAGACCATTTATTTGCAGAAAATGACAACTGGTCAAAATAACAAAAAAGATGCAGTGATATCAGACCTGAAATAATGCATAAAAGGTTCATATTAATTTATAAACACAATAATAATCAGTTAACTTAGGAAGAGTTTGGGAATCAATATTTTCTTTAATAATAATAATAATAATAATAATAATTGTATAATAAGTTTTAAGCTGTGATTTACCACCACTGGCGCCTCGGCCTGTGGCCCAGAGGAGCGGGGGCCGTCCTTTATTTTTTTGCATGGAAGGTGGCAACCCTAAGTCTACCAGGCCAGCCAGCATGGGTGGTTCATCAACAGTGCCTCCATACTCTTTTAGCCCCCTAGGCTAGACTACACTATATCATAGAACTTACTGAAGAGAGTCTTCAGCAGAGACTTAAATGTTTAGACTGATTCTGCCTCTCTCACATGGGTTGGCAGATCATTTCACAAAATTAGAGATCTATATGAAAAAGCCCTTCCTCCAGCTGTTTGTTTACAAATTATAGGAACAGTAAGGAGGACGGCATCTTGTGAATGTAATGTATGTGAAGTATGGCAGCAACAAATCAGACAGATACAGTCGTATGTAAAATTTTGGCAACTCTGACAATTTCCATGATTTTTATTTATAAATAATTGGGTATTTGGATCAGAAATTTCATTTTGATCTATCAAATAACTGAAGGACACAGTAATATTTCGGTAGTAAAATAAGGTTCATTGGATGAACAGAAAATGTGCAATATGCATCAAAATGAAGTTAGACAGGTGCATACATTTCCACACCCCAACAGAAATATCACAGTCTTCCAGGGTGTGCAATTTTGGGGCTTCTCCTTTTTTCACTGAAATGTACAGCTGTGTCATCAACATAGAAGTGAATGTTGACATTGTGTTTCCGGATGACATCACCAAGAGTCAACATTTCTATTGAGAAAAATAGCGGTCCCAAAACAGAACCTTGTGGAACACCAAAGCATACCTTTGATTATTATGGAGGACAGACCATCCACATACAAACTGATATCTTTCTGATAGATAGAATCTGAAACATCCCAGAACATGTCCACATATATTTAAATACAGGATTCCAATCTGTCTAGAAAAATGTAGTGGTCAATAGTATTGAAGGCAGCACTAAGTTCCAGAAGCACCAGAACAGAAACAGTCTTGGTCGGATGAAACTTGGAGGTCGTTTAACACCTTTACAAGTGCAGTCTCAGTACTACGATAGTGTCTTAACCCAGACTGGAGCATTTCATAATTATTATTAGTCTTTAGGAATGCACTGAGTTACTGGCTGACCACGTTTTCAATTTTTTTTGTTGAGAAATTATAGATTTGAAATAGGCCGGTAGTTGTTTAGCCTTTTTGGTTCAAGGTTAGACATTTTGTGGCTTCACTACAGCCAATTTTAGGGAGTTTGGTAAACACCTAGAGACTACCCAATAGGCAACACGCAAATGGGCCACCGCCAGCACGCCTGCTTTTTGCCACCGCGACCGCTGAGCTTTATTGCAAATCGGCTAGCCGCCTTTTTGCCGAGGTCGCCCCGGCGGTGGGCCGCTTTTAATAAACAATACCCTGATCAGCGGCCCGACAGTGGCGCACCCGCGGCAAGCCGCTTTTTTGCACAAAACCCAGCAGGATGCCTCATACCCCAATATTAGGCTTTTTATCATTAATAAATAATATAATCAGATTTCACTTATATCACAAATGACAATGCATTTAATTAAATCCTAACATTTTATTTAAAATAGTGCAAGGGCAAGATGCAGTTGAAAAAAACTGTGCATTATACAGCAAGCATACAAATTATACATGTACAAATGTATTTAATTCAGTCTCAACAATTTCGTTCAAATAGTGCAAAGATGCATGTAAAAAACCTTTGCATTATTCAGCAAGCATACAAAATATACATGTGCAAATGTATTCAATTTAATCTTAACAATTTTGTTCAGATTACTTTCAGTCCTCCCTAACAATGGAGATAAAACTAGTAATAAAAACAATAATCAATATAAACAAACGAGAGAGTCAAAAAAGAGAGTCAAAGTCCAATGTAGTTATGTAGTGTCAGGTGGATAAAGGGCCCTAGATCACCTCCTGTAGTGCTTTGTTGTCTAGGGCGGTGCAGTGGCTGTATCAAGCGGTGACAAGCATTGTGACGTTGTGCTGGTGCCGTATCATCCGTATTCACGGCAGGTCCCTTGTACCCCTGCAACGTCTCCTCCCACCTGCATGGTCAGCTGCCCCTTTCAGGTACCTTGTGACCTGGTTCTGGATAGCCTTGTCAGTGGAATCCCAGTTGGCAGCATTTTTCCGTATTGCTTCTGTAATACATTAATCCGTTAATGTATTTAAATGGTCTGACATGATTGAGAAGTCTTTATAAAATTAACAAGAATCTAATAGCAAAGTACAAAATAACTTACTTTGAAGAATAGTCCTGAGAAAAAGGTCACTGAAGCTGGTCTTCTTCCCAGATCCTGTCCAGCTGGTCAAGACTGCGAGAGCATTTTTGAAGATGCATGGTAGTGTTCGCCACACCGTGTACTTCAGGTCCTTACCAGCCTTAACAGACAAACCGCGAACGTACAGATAGAAGACTTTAAAGGTTTTATACTTGACAGCTTATGTTATATAAAGTGATTAGAAAAATTTAACATCTAAGGTTAAATGTTTGAATGAAAAGAAACTGCTTACCAGGTTGTCTTGAATGTCCGTGTCCTGTCACAATTGGGAATCAAACTGCTGCAGGTCTTCCAGGTTGACCAAGGGGAGCTGGATACCCTGAACATTAGGGAAAAACAACTCCCCTACCAGACCATTTGCTTGGATGCAAGCAAGCACTGTGGCCATCTGGTTTGACACGGAGCACAGCTCTTCACTCAGTGTGCCTATGTGGAGCAAACGTGAATTACCTGGACCTATATAAAAGCAGTTAAACACCATTATATAACACTGACAAAATGTTTTATGAGGACAAAGCGTAACAGTCATGTTTTACCTGATTGTAGTGCCAACTGTGCTCTCAGACAGACAAGCTCTTCAGCCTGCCTTTTGTTCTTCTCCAAAATACTCTGAAAATACATTACAGTCCTAAATATCAGGTTATATTACAACCCTCAGAACTCAAATAATTGCAGTGTCTGCCAAAATATTAATTCTTACCTTCACGTGTAGAGCTAAAGTCCTCCACCTGGTACGAAACAACGGAAAATGTCATGATCTGAAAGCAATGTTTAGAAAAGAGGTTTAGCAAAAAGGCCTACATAACCCTAAAAAATAAACACAACATATTCAAATCTCTAAATACAATAAGAAATGCTAAGCTGGGTAACGTCTGTACCGGTTTGTTTTAATGCAAATCACAAAAAATGCAACCTTGCTGATTAACACTGAATATTGTGTGGTGTTAGGAATGACTGGATGGTCTTTGGCGAGAATCTTGAGTAGTTGTAAGAATGCTTTGTGGGTTATTCTTTTGTCCACTGCCCATTCTGCCAATTTAATCCTGAAGTCCTCCTCTTCCTCTTCACTGTCTTCTTCAGTGCTTGGGCAGTCAGTACAGGACTCACATGCTACATTGTCAGTCATTGCCTGTGCCACAGGTGCTGTAGTTTCCCCATCTGTTCCATCAATACTCTCTTCACTTCTAGGGTCAGTGTGTACACTAGTAGAATAGCTTGGAACAGCACCTGGTACAGCACCTGGTACAGCACCTGGTATAGCAGTACAAGTAGCTGCTAATTCCTGTAAGTGATCTTGAACATGCTTCAGTATTCTCCTCCTTTTACTCCAGTAACTAGACCTGTCTGTATAAAAAAAGTGTTAATAATGTCACTAAAAAGATATGATGGCTGTGTGTAGAAAAGTTAATTAATGGGAACAAACACACAACATTTATCAACCAATCAATTTAAATTCATGTTTTTTTTAACCTTTATTTAACCAGGTAGGCCGATTGAGAACAGATTCTCGGGAAAGTGATAAAGAGATTATACTGTTTAGTAGGGAAACCAGTTTAATGGGGAGAATATAAGTATAGGGTGTCAGACAACCGCGCTCATAACCAGTAGGTGGCGGTATATGATACTAGTACCGAGCAATATACTGGATCATAGAAGTAATGTGCTTGCGCAAAAATGAACGATTTGAACGATTCAGATACTAGTACCAAGCAGTATAATGGGTCATAGAAGTAATGTGCCTGCGCGAAAATGAACGAAATGAACGATCCAGTAGTGGTGGGTGGATCGATCCCAAAATATTGATACTACCTATATTAGGTCTCTTGTTTGAAGATCGATATTAGCGTCAATAGTATCGATACCACTTTCAGTTTCTCTCTTCTACACATTTTACCAAAGCATAGAACTGTCACACTGTGCAAACAACGTTCCGTTGTCATGAGGACATCTTAAGTGCTTCTCCAACTCTGCTGCTGTTGCAATGACTGTGCAGTGAAGAAATACGGGTCACGCACGCACAGCGCGACGCGCACACTGACTACCCGGTACCATACGCAAATCCTAAAGATGCAGTAGCTACTTAAGAGTCAACACATTTTTACAAAGTCTCACAGGTGGCAGGTAGAAATTCCACCACTCACCTTACATTGCACTGCAAAAACACACAAAAAACAAGACAATATGTATATATTCTAAATTAAGATAGAATATGCTTAAAGTAAGCAAAATTATCTTCCAGTACTCTGAGATAATCTATCCAAAAATGTCTGAAAATAAAACAAAAAACATGGTAAAAAGTAACATAATAAGTAAATAATACTTAAAGTAAGATGTAAATATTTTAAATGATAAATACCTCATAAAAAATGATACACTACTATCCCGTACGTTAAAGTACATTTGTTGCTTTTAATAGTAAAAAGTATTGGTATCGGTATCAATATCGCCTACTTCTACGATCCAGTATGCATTGTACGTACCGGTCTTTTAAAAGATTTGTTCAAAATGAACAAATCGTTCATGAATCGCCCATCACTAGTGGGCGGCTACATTTAGTTATAGTGTTATCGCAGCAACCAGTTTTTGTTGTTCCTTATTATTAACATGCTTATCTAAATAAACAATGGATGTATTTAGAAAACCAAGGACATGTCATCATTATGTCGTGTTAACACAGTAGCTACATACTAGCTAGCACTAGAGGTTAGGCATGGGGCTTTGGCTTGAGCGCTACAGCAGGCCGCACCTGGACCAGACAAAGCGTAGACGTGCAGGACAACATCAGTTACACATTAAATACACCGAGTACAAAAACACAAAGATGCTAAATGCAGTAGAGCCTGTATAGTAGTTATTTGAAAATCGGTTGAGAAATCTAAATATTATAGTGCTTTTTATCCCAAAAAATTACGGTAGCAATACGACTGGCCAATGCGTCAGCAGCTTCATTGACTAAAAAACTAACATTCACTTGATTCTTTGTCAAACTATGTTACTTTATTTTTAGCGAACTAGAATACACCAACAAAAATACAGTCTGGTAAAACCATACACCTAATTGTTACTTACATGAGTTCACAAAAGCGAAAAAGTAGATTCCGTATGCTTCAGAAATGATACATAATCTTTCTGCTCCCGCTGGAAGAAGATGGCGAGTCTCGAGCAGATAGCCAGGCAGGTGGTATATGCATCATTCAGTTGGTTACGATCTGCCAATAAACCCAAAGAAGAAGAAGATAGCCAGGGGCACAGTGCACGCTTTCACTTCCGGTGGCTAGCTGATGGTGCGCCGCGAGCGGGCCACTGGTGGAAAGCCGACAGAGATGCAAATTAACTGATGCAAATTCAGATCCGGAGAAAAGCGACAAAACGCTGGCGGCGCAACATCGATTGCCTACTGGGTAGGGAGCAATTAATCAATTTGAGCATATGCGGGCCAAGCACAGGAGTATCTCCTTTGGTAAAATAGTTGAAATAGGGTCCAGTTGACAGCTGAAAGACTTTGAGGACTCACGTGGGTTTAGGAGAAATATGCTTCTTAAGGGAGGATTCTATGATTTGTTTTCAAATGGTAATGTCACGACAGCCAGGACTTGGTAGGGAACTATGGTGTGTTGGATTGGTTATGTGTATTTATGTTTTATATTGTATGTTGTATGGCTTTCTATTGTGTAGTGTATTTGAGTTTGGAACATCACCTTCTGGGCACAAGTCTGGATAGCCGGTTACTGGGTAAATTATCATTATTATCCACGTGAGAGAGTGAGTAGGTGATTAGCCTCACATGGTGTTTAGTTATTAGGCATGCTATATAGGTTAAGCTGCCCCAAAATGTGATGCATGTTATTGTGAGTTGAACAGCTGTCTTTTGTTGGATTACCTTTTATGTTACTGGACCTGACAAACTGTTAAGATATACTTACTAATAAGTGTTTTCACCACTCTGTGTTATAAGTGCGTATATTGTATATCTTAGCCAGGTGTATGCTCTGTACATATTTACAATTGCTTCTATGCCATGTTAGAGCATAGTAAGCAGTGTATATTTAGTCAATTTTGCAACTGTATCAAAAATAAATTTGGGATTGTTTTTAATCTCAGTTAGGTTGGAGAAATTCTGATCGAGCAGAAGTGAGTAATGCAGAGTACTGTCATTCCAAGCTAGTCTAAGTACTTCCAAACTGGTAGAAGGCTATTTCCGCTCGAGTCTTCTGGAGGCTTGCTTTAGAGTTCTGGGGCCGGTTGCACCAGCTGGACGTAAAACAGTTGGGCCTAAATCCTAGGTCGGGCGTAGCTACATCCGATGTTGAGAGTAGAATTTACACCTGTTGCACCAAATAAAAACAAAAGACTACTCCTGTGCTTCAGCACACCTATGCAGCGCTCAATTAAGCACCGCGCCTCTGCATTGGCATTGTTGTATTTTCGCTCTTGGTCGGTCTTTGGCGAAAACACTGGGGTCATAATCCACCTTTTTAATGGGTAGCCACTGTCCCCCAGCAGTATACCACCACATCTCCCCTCTTCAAACTCCCGTTGGAGTTTGCTCTCACAAAGGATCTGCGCATCGTGGGTAGACCCAGGCCACCTTGCCACCATATCTATGACTCTCATTTCCTCGTTGCAGACAAGCTGGACATTAATTGAATGAAATCCCTTTCTGTTCACATAGAGGTATTCATGTTCAGATGGTCCCTGAATCTTCACATCAATGCATCCGATGATGCATGGTATATCGGATGCATAGAACACCTCCTTGCTGAGTGCTGCCTCTCTTCGATTTGGTAACCTGACATGGTGAGGAAGTCTGTGCTTTAGGGCAAGTGACACACGTCGGATGGCCCTACAATGCTGTGGATTTGTTCACATTAATCACATCTCCCATAGTGTTCTGAAAAGCATAATTTGCATAAAATCTGAGCACAATCAGTGTTTGCAATGCTGGGGTTAAGGCATGATTTCTTCTTGAAACATGGGCCAACTGCCGCAAAATTTAATCTATAATTTCAAACAGATCATGCTGGCTAAAGCGGAATCTCTCTAAACATTCCCTGTCGGTATAGATGTCTAGAGGGTTGTTCCGATCGCGTAAAATTTGCTCCCTCCTAAAGACCCGCTGGTTGTGAATACAAAAAACAAGTCACACCATGTTCTTATTTGTTATTTTTAATATAGCGTTGCTATGCAGAATAGTGTTACCATGGATTATTTTCGAAAGTTGACATGGTTATGTACCCTGCGCCCTGGCTGCACCTGCTAGCTACAAGTCCGACGTAAAGGGCATTTTAGGTCGGACGTAGAGTTACCAGCACCAGCTGGACGTAAAAAAGTTTGTCTTAAATCCTAGGTCAGGTGTAGCTACGTCCGATGTTGTGAGTGGAATTTACACCTGTTGCACTAAATAAAAACAAGACTAGTCGTAGCTAAGTCCAGCGTAAGTAATGCGCGTCAGTGAGACCAGAATATTCCTAGTGATAGCTGCTAGGCAGTGTTCTTTCCTTTATTGAATGAACTAGATAAAATGGCCAAATGGACAGTTTTAAACGTTCCAACGTTGCCCCCTGGCAACCGTTTTGCTCCATAACCCATAGATTTTAAAAGAAAAGAAATACTTGCATTTTATTGCTTTGTATGGTTAAAAATATATTATTTTCATGTAATTATAAATTCCAGTCATAATTAAATTGATCCCTAAATTCCATGTGCCTGCAAGAGCATTATAAATCCTGTTTACTAATTACAAAGCCATGCGTGCGTGTGCTGTGCACTAAGGCATAAAAAATGTAATTTGCTGCTTTAACCAACTTTAGTTAGACAAAGTAATTAGCATCGTTCTAACTTCAGAAAGATAACAGAAAATATATTCACCATTTAGCATGACGAAGGGCAGTGAAACGTCAGTCTTAACAAGCATTAATATTCAATATGGCTGTGGTGGAAAACATATTGTTTTACATATTGATATAGATCACACAGCTGAAAGTTTCTGACCAAGATTTGTTTATAACGTACATTACTGGGATCTCACTCTGTTTGTAGACATTGGGTACTGTAATAAATGTGTCACCTTCCATGTTGCCGATCTCCAGTCCGGATTGTTGCAAAACATAATGATGGCATTGGTTATAGGCATATTTCTAAGCTTCTGAATGTTCCAGTGAGCACTGTTGGGGCCATAATATGGAAGTGGAAAGACAATCATTACACCATAAATTTGCCTCGACCAGGTGCTCCTTGCAAGATTTCTGATGGAGGAGTGAAAAGAAAAATCAGAAGTGTTGTCCAAGAGCCAAGGACCACTTGTGGAGAGCTTCAAAAATACCTGCAATTCACATTAGAAAACCATAAGTAATGCACTCCACCACCATGGCATGTATGCACGCTCACCACACAAGACTCATTTAAAGTTTGCTGCACAACATTTGGAAAACCCAGTGAAATACTGGAAGAATATAGTGTTGTCAGATTTGAGCAAAATTCACTGTTGAAACTTCAACAAGTTTGGAGGTGGGAACATCATGTTGTGGGCCTGCTTTTCAGCAAATGGTACTGGCAAACGATGAATGGGCAAATGTACTGAGACATTTTTTGACAAAAATCTGCTGCCATCTACCAGGATGATGAAGACGAAACGAGGGTGGATATTTCAGCAAGACATTGATCCCAAACACACAGCCAAGGAAATTCTCAATTGGTTTCAAATAAAGAAAATAAAGCTGCTAGAATGGCCCAGCCAATCAACTGACTTAAATGGCCCACGGAACCTTCAAGATTTGAAGACTGTTTTTTTGTGGAAGAATAGGCCAAAATCACACCAGAGCAATGCATGTGACTGGTTTCTCCATACAGGAGGCGTCTTGAAGCTGTAATTACCAACAAAGGTTTTTGTACAAAGTATTAAATGAATATCAGTAAGCGTGATCAATACTTTTTCCGTGTGTCATTTCACATTATTACACAACTTAATTTCTGAACTTATTTGTTTTGGTTTCTTTGTATGTATGAATTACTTGGGTTGTTACCAACATCTGGTGAAAATTTCATGTCAATAGCACCTTTGGAAATATATTTACTGAGAAAAATGTTGACGTGTTCAATACTTATTTCATAAGCTGTACATCAACCGCAAGGGAACCCATTCAATATATTTGCGATGCTATAGGGCAGTGTTTTTCAAACTTTTTTCCCGGTGACCCACATTTTCAAAATTACAAACCATCGTGACCCAAATGTCATGAAAATATGTGTTTGCAAATATACCGTTTTCCTATCATTTGTATTTTTATGTAGGGGTATTAACATAATACATACGTTCTAATTGTCACCAGAATAATAATAGGTACAACATAAATTTTCTCAATATTGACAGTATTATCACCACATACCTGTGTTTTATAAAAACATGTTAAAATCCCCAAAATAACCAAGATGAGGTGGTTCTCCCACAAATATTAGATTACTTGTATTAATTTACTCGCATTCAGATAAAAAAAATATCCATGATGCGGTTTTAACTAGCTATGTGAAACTAAAGTCAAATAAAAGTTTGGAAAACTGTAATAAATGGCAACGACCAGCGCATTGGGTGAACGCGTTTTTTTTAACATACAGGTTATTTTGTCTGATGTAGGTAAGCCAATAGGGCCCTGTAAAATCTGTTATATTTTTGGCCAATTCAATGAGCGAGACTACGGTAATTACTTCAAGCGATTTATATACATAGACAAATTATTGAGATTCGTCATTGTTTACCTTTTAAATAGTAGCCTAATCATTTTCATAAGCATTTGGATAAGTGAGTGAAACGGAGAAAAACGAACGTTGTGTTTTTGGACAATTTAGAATGGACTACATAGCCTACTTTTATGACGTGCGTTAGATATAGGAGCGATGTGTTAAAGGCGCATGCTGGCTATGTTCAGTAGACAAACGCACATTGCATATACAATTTCATATTTCTTAGCACAAATTTCACTCCATCCGTGGAAGTTTGCTATTACATTTTTCACTGAAGTAGCCTAATGTTACGCACGACCTCCCAAGAAACACTGTTGTCTCTTTTTAGGGAATGTAGTGTAGAAGGGAAGGAAGTAGTGATGTTACAAGCACTTCGCAATAGAGAGGCACGTGCTGGGAGAGACACACACACACAGACACCGCATTCGGAGGACACTGCGCTTACATATTCACATTACTTTCAGAATAGGCGATATGCGGTGGTAATTATAACTTAATGTTAATATATTGGAATTTTAAGATTAGGATTTTTAATATTTTTATTTTGTTGAATTGCACGTTAATTTCTGGATTCCGCGATTCATCCATGTTCTTCCCAATGTGTTAATCATACTGTAGGACCCGCTTGACCTACACAACTACTCAGTTCAGTACACTGCCCCATGTGGCAGTGAAGGTGTACTGTCAACTATAACATTTTAATCATGAAAGAACCATGACAAAATAATTATGAAAACATAACACTGCTATAGGGGACTTGCCACTTAACCCAAATGCCCCAGCAGCAGAAAGGGAGAGGGGAGCTTATTGAGGTAAGCAAAGTAATCTCAGGTCTAATGTTAGACTACATTGCAAAAATATCACCATGCATTTATAACCTCATGATTCAGTGAGAGTGAGCACAGAAAGTATGTCTTGGTGACATTTTTTTATTTACATTTTATAAAAAAAGAAAAATCAATAGCAATCCACCGTTATAATAGCAATTCGCATGGAACAAGCGTGCCTGCTTTTAAAGAGAATGTGAGATGACGCTCTGATTGGTTTATTGCAGGTTACGCCCAAACCACACCTATGACTAATGTAGCTACTTCGGACCTACCAATTTTAGATTTGCGTTGGCCGCAAGAGGAAATTATCCCGCAAGTATAATAGCAACAGCACCCAAGATCCGCCCACAATGTCACTTGCGTTTCACGATTGAATCTTGTGTTTCAGATTGTTAAAATAGGGCCCATGGGGTCTACACCAGCTATTATCGCTTACTGGAACTATATCTATAGCAACATTAATTGGGACAAAACCTGGAAGTTGTATAAGGATTACTTCTTATACCCAACAAAGTGCTTGAAGTGTCATTTGAGATCATTTATAAATGTTATCCTGTAAGAAGCAGAATTGCATTGTACAACTCTACTGTTAAACCGGAATGTTCTTTCTGCAACATGATGAAACATCTTTTTTTGGGACTGCTCCTATACCAAAACCCTCTGTAAGGTTTTGTCTAGAAAATTATGAAACAAATCACTGATCTACAAAGCTGTGAAACATATTAAACACCCCTGGGGTAAAAAGCAGGTTTTTAAGTTGTTGTGAATCTGGGACTAGTACAGTATTTATTTTTACACAATTCTACTACAGTATATTTCTAATTCTATAAGCACTAGGATTAATGTTATTTTCAGAAAGTGGTGTGTATTTAATACAAACTTGTAGTTTTGCATCATTGGAGGCATTTTTTCCAGACACAATAGAGATATTTCTCATCTCAGGGGGACATGAGGGAGGGAAGCATGTTAATTTGAAAAATACTACTGAGTTTCTACTGATACAAAGCATAATGCTAATCTGTGTATCCCTTTAAGGATTGGTTCGTAACCTTTCTTTTACATCAGTCTTTATGTTTGTCTGTTTTCTATTCTTTTGAACGAAAGTTTCACCCCTGATATACTCAAATTGATTTACACCAGCCTGTGTCTCCATCTAGTGTACAAAGTAAAGAATGTAGATATTTTTGTTGTAATCTATGGAAAGCCATTTTAGTCAATATTAAATAAACAAATATGGCTATGAAATAAATCCTGAAATAAATAAATGACACAAATATTTAAATATAAATATATAAATGCAGTCCAATAAAATAAATAGTTTTCATTTCACAATGGTGTTTATCAAAGAAAACGTTTTATTTATTTCAGGGGACTTCTATTTCAAAATGCCACATTTATTTATTTCAAGGCACTCTTATTTCATAATGACACATTTCATAATATTCATTTGTTATATTCAAATGAATGGGGCGTGTTTATCTCACAGATTCAAACACACAGCACACGTATTGAAGACTATTGAAATAAGTGATCTTCAAAATATAGACATAGATATTGAAGTTTTAAATAGTTTGAGAACGATTGAGCTCTGTGTTTTTGTGGAAGATGTCATATAAGCTTATGAAGATATGCTCACTACCTGTGTTATCTTGTTCAAAAAAAGGGTTGTACTAAAGAACAACTCTGGCGCAAAACGAACCTAGGTGTCAATAACACATGGGTACCGAGTCAACCATTCTATGGATTATGTTGACATGCTAATTGAATGTGGCCAGTTTTAGTGCAAACTGATAATTACCTTACAATGCTAGTTGTGGGGGGATATTTGAAGTCAAAATAAATTGCTAATTTATAACACTAACAAGGTCCCAAATAGCTCCTCACTTACATGGTAGCTTAATGAGTGTCACTACATGCAAACCGATGCATTGAGAACGTCACTGCTAGCCTGACTTCGTCATACTCATATTCTAGTCAGAATGTGAGTCTGATACTGCTCCATAGGGCTTTTATTATGAGGCGTGTTTTAACCCAAAAAAATCAGCACTCAATTGGATAGACCTACAACCAATCAGAGCAATGCAACAAGTGACGAATCCCGTAGGAAGGACGGCAAACACATCTTTACGCTAGATAAATGCTTTGATTGCAGTTCTCTGTTCATCTTTTAAAATTAATTTGCTGTCGATTTCTTTTACAACAGACACGATAGCGGAATCTATACATCTTAATTCTCCAGCTGCAGTCATCTTTGTTGTAAACCAGTTCAAACCAAGCGCTCTTTGATGACGTGATGAAACCTTAACTACAGATCATCTGTCCATCATCGTATAAAGCCCGCCCTGGCAATTTGATCGGCCCGACGATTTCTGAACCGAGCATAATTACTCCTCAATGGATCGAGTCCAGACCGATGGGGGTAAGGTGAAGTGTATGGTGCCTGGGAGTGCGGTAAAGGTGAGAGGGGTGATCACGGGTGTTCCGGTGGATATTTCTATGGAGGAGTTAAGAGAGGTGGTGTCGGGAGGGGTTGTGGTGGGAGCGAGACGGTTGGGCAGTAGGGCACTGGGGTTAGATAAGGTGAGTCCCACGGTGTTGTTGGAGTTTGGTGGGCCGTTGCCGAGTAGGGTGTACTTAGGGTGTCTTAGCTTTTTTGTGAGGGAATATGTGCCACCGCCACTGAGGTGTTTTAACTGTCAGTGTATGGGGCATGTGGCGGCGGTGTTCAAGGGGACAGGGTAGGTGTGGCGGTGCTCATGAGTATGGTAAGTGTGGGGTAGGGGCCGTGGTGAGGTGTTGTAATTGTGGTGGGGAGCACAGTGCTGCGTTTGGGGGGTGTGTGGTTCAGCAGAAGGCGGCGGAGGCACAGCGGGTCAAATTGGTAGATGGGGTCACGTATGTGGAAGCGGTGCGGAGAGTGGGGGAACTGGGGGTTGGGGTGCAGGTGGAGCAGGAGAGGGTTGTAGGCCCGGTGTTGGAGGACGGTGTGTGTGGTCGTAGTGTGGTGTTGTCAGAGAAGTGTAAGCATGAGTGTGTGGTGGGTAAGGATTCATTGGTGGTGGGAAGAGTGGAGTTTTTGGCGTTTTTGTGTAGTGTGGTGAATGTGTGTAGCCAGGTTAAGGGACAGAATGCGAGGATTGATGTTGTGGTAGGTGCTGCTAGGGATTTTATGGGTGTTACTGATGTCATGGGGGAAATGGTGCACGAGTTGATGAAGGGGAAGGGGGAGGGGAGGTAGTGGGGATGGGCGGTTGGGCGGGTGGGATGGGTTTTATTTTATAACACCCCAGATACAGTGCTGGTGTTGCCGCAAAGAGAGCCAAATACACAAACATTAAACGTAGACTACATGCTAACAATGTGAAGTTCTCCCTGCGCTTCCCTGCTCGTTAGTCTGTCGAGTATAATGGCAAAGTCTGGGAATTTAATTTACCTGAGAAAGCGGAGAATTGGGCCAATCAAAAAATCGGGGGGCCTTGAAACCCAACTAACAACCACCCTGGTTGGTTTATCTGTATGTAGTTTACATTAGATCAGTGGTCCTCAAACCCTTCCATGGAGGGCCTAGTGTATGCTGGTTTTTGGTCTTTCCCTTCAATTAGAGCATAATTAGGACCTAGACTGCCAGGTGAGGGGAGATACTAACCAATTAGTGAGCTACTCCATCAGGCTTGTACAAGGTAAAAGCGAAAACCTGCATACACTAGGCCCTCCATGGAAGGGTTTGAGGA
>JACXGM010001860.1:36929-51056 GCA_016801145.1 Umbra pygmaea | reverse complement strand
CTCCCTCCCTCTCTCTGTCTCCCTCCCTCTCTCTGTCTCCCTCCCTCTCTCTGTCTCCCTCCCTCCCTCTGTCTCCCTCCCTCTCTCTGTCTCCCTCCCTCTCTCTGTCTCCCTCCCTCTCTCTGTCTCCCTCCCTCTGTCTCTCTCCCTCCCTCTGTCTACCTCCCTCCCTCACTCCACCTCCCTCACTCCATCTCCCTCACTCCATCTCCCTCACTCTGTCTCTCTCCCTCCCTCTCTCTACCTCTGTCTCCCTCTATCTCCATCACTCTGTCTCCCTCACTCTGGTCTCTATGCCTTGTTTCTGCTCCTCTAGCGCCTTCAGTCACAGCCTTGCGCTTTGCATTCACTCGACATAATCTGCCGAGGAGGTTAAACGTTCAAGACAGCGACAGCCGTCCATCTACCCAATACTACACTGTCTGGGGGAGAAATCCCCTACTATAAACAGGGACTTATTCACAGGCAGCCAGCGGTCTGCCAGACATAACAATGCATGACACTATGTCAGCCACACTGTGCAAATACACATACAGTGTGTTTTTGTGTGGCTGTGTTTTTCTTTTACAGGTTTCTGTATAATCATGTTAGTTGCCAGTATTCTGACTCTTTGACTGTCACAAACTGTGTGGCTGTGTTTACCACCAGGAAAGACAGAGCCCAAGGTCAGCATTATGTAGAGCACGTCTCTGGGGAAAGGCTGTTACCTGCTCAGGGGTGTAGGTACCTGTTTGTTCAAAACTGTTCCAACTATACAGAGTGACACACAAGCCCATTGAGAGGGCTAATAACACATGTACACTAGGAGAGAATAGCCTCCAGTCCCACTTAGTTCTGTTGGTAGAACATGGCGTTGGCAACACCAGGGTTGTGTGTTCATTTCCCATGGAGGACCTGTGTGATTTCCTATGTACTCACTTATGTCAAGTGGCTCTGAATAACAACACTTGCAAAATATCAACACGTTTAGATCCAGGGGAACCAGGTTGAAAGGGATGTCAACATTGTAGCCTGTTCTTAGGGATCATTAGCAGGAGGTTAAGCGATGGTTAGCTATATCCACAGGTCCACCATAAAGGTCCCTACCCATGTGTTTTGACAGCCAGTTTATGCCTCATTGATCTGCTATGGATCAGTAATGTCCAGACAGGGCCCAGAGGGCAGCTTGCAGACACAATCAATTTATCAGCGACCTTAATCGACAAGGAACCCTGGAATCAAGACAGACAGATATGCAGGCAGATTGTCCCCAACAGGTAATCCAATAGAGAGACAGAAAGAAACTAAGATAGAGAGAACAATAGAACGTGGGAAATACATGCATTGTAGCAGTGGAGGACGTGAGTGGAAGATAATGTACAGGCATACACACAAACTTAAACATATTTATTTTGTTTAATATTTATTACATTTACGAAGACAATTCTGACTCACAGGATAAATTAGTTTGAATTGTAGTGTTTAAATGTTTTTCGAGACAGTATTTAGCTTGTAGGTTTAGAAATCAAACCAGCATCATATTGGTTACTGTCCCACTGCTCTAAATACTACTACCCCAGACTACTAATACTACAATTACTACACCAGAATACTAATACTACAACAACCTACTAGTACTCCCCCAGACTATTAATACTACAACAAACTACTAGTACTAAACCATACTACTAATACTACAACAAACTACTAGTACTACCCCAGAGTTCTAATACTAGGTCAGACTATTAATACCACCCCAGACTAGTGCTATCCCAGAACAGAGACCTACAGTATGTCCCCTTATTGTCTAACTGGGCAATGAGAAATGTTGTTTTCTATCACTAATTTATCACCCTATCTTTCCTTGGATGTTATACACCAAACATCTTCTCTCTCTCTCTCTCTCTCTCTCTCTCTCTCTCTCTCTCTCTCTCTCCCTCTCTCCCTCTCTCCCTCTCTCTCTCCCTCTCCCTCTCCCTCTCCCTCTCCCTCTCCCTCTCCCTCTACCTCTCTCTCTGGCTGTCTCTCACTGTTTAAGCTTGTATGAATTATTAAGGGAGAATTCTCCAGTCCTGCCACCTCATTCTGCTGGTAGATGGAGCTGATAGCTGAAGGTGAACTCTGTTCAGCGCTGGCTGAAGCCCTGGCAGAGGACACCTGCACTGCAATCTATTTAAACACATTTTGACTAGACAGCTAAATTATACTGGAAACCCCTTCTTGTGGTGCAAATAAAAATAATTTGACAAACAATAAATACTTGCCTATAAAATACACATCCAAATGTAGAGGATATTTAAATAATTACTCACACTAGGGTATGTGGTATATTGCCAAAGACTGTTCATAGACATGAAGCAATGAGTGCTTGGATGTAGCTTTTAGCTGTGGTATTTTGGCCATACACCAAACTGTATTAATCGTGTCTTATTGTTGTTTTAAACCTGCTATCAACGCTATTAGAACACTCAAACTTTTTCTTTTGTCATACCCTCGTCTTACAGTCTCATAAACCACAGCTTTCAGCCAATCAGCATTCAGGAGTCAAACTGGTCAGATTATAATCCTGAACATTTCTTCCTTTACATTGAATCATACAGTACTTCAGTATCCATACCTTATCCCCCTACTTCACAACATCGGCAAATGAACAAAGTCCACTGTAGCTCAATTCACCTTCACTCATATCAAGCCAATAACTGTCTAAGTCAACAGTCTAAACACGGCTAAGTCTCCTTCCTCACTGAGGCTTCACTGATAGAATCCCAGCAGTACGAGACTGTAGCGTTGGTATCATCCATGGCCCACTTCAGTAGCCCACCTGTTCCATTATTAGCCAGCTGATAGGAGCTCTGTGCTCTGGGCCTTCTCGAGTCCCACTTCCTTATCAGGTGTGCCCAGGTGTGGCCCTGCACTCACGACCACCATCCACAGGAAATTACATGCACCTTAAGCTCATTAGCACATCAAAAGGAAACAGGCCTGGAAACGAGATGTGGTGCGTTCCCCTTTGGTAGCCCGAAGCGTCCTGCCTATAGCTAGGCACATTGAACACCTGTGCAGAAGCTCAGAAGGTCGTTAATGATTGAATATTCATTAGGTTGGTAGGTAACAAACCCGTGAATGATCGATAAGCGACGGGGTCATCAGTCGGTCTGAATGTTGTTGAAGCACTTACTACCAGTGCCTGTCGGGTCTTATAACACTGTCTTTGTTGGACACTATCCATCATGGCTCAGCGGTCCAAAATGTGTGAGCACATTCCTTTTATAATTTGATGTTTACCTTACACCAGCCACGGATTACGTGGGTTTATGAGCAGCTGTGTGCGTTGCAGTTTTACACATGTGCCGCAGGGTGCATTTAGCTTTAATCAACGAGAGTGTGGTTACTGCACAGGCTGTCTTCATGCCGGGAGGGAGGATACCTCTACCCTGACAGACTCGCTGTGGAGAGAGAGAAGCGATAAGGCCCTGCTAGCCAGGGATTATTCTTCTTGGGGTGACATATTGGAGCAGTTGAGGAAATATAGTAGTGATACAAACCTGCCTTTCCATCAGAAAACACCTCTGGGAAGCCACCAGAATGAGCCCTCCACTGGTGGTGTTTACTGAAGAAAGAAATAAAAGAGAGAGAGAAGGGGTGGGGGATCGGGGGTGGTGTCCTCACAACTGCCAGCGTGTTTGATCTGCTTGTCATCATGGCTGAGACATTAGTTTTGATTTCATCAATGCCGGGGAAATGTTCCAGCATGGTCACTATGGAAACCAAATCAGGAAGTGCAGTGGAAATGCTACAGACTGGTGCTGGAGAGTATGCAGATAAAACTGTCATTCCACAAAAAAAGATTAAATAGAGTATGCTTGCCTGGCCTATGTTATGGCTTACTTGAAAGCATTGACAACAAGCCATTGTTACTGGTGTCTAAAGGTGTGTGTGTTTGTGTGTTTGTGTGTGTGTGGTGTGTGGTGTGCGTTTGTGTAAAGGTGTAGATACACTACTGTTTTTTGTTCCAGATTTAACTGCAGGTGATATTCTGTGCAAGTGGCTCAGTGGGTAGGGAGTGAGACTTGTAGTCAGAAGGTTGCCAGTTTGATTCCCGACTGAGCCAAATATTGTTGTGTCCTTGGGCAAGACACTTTTCCCTAATTGCTCCCAGGTCGTTGCTGTAAATAAGAAATTGTTCTTAGTCAACTTACCTGGTTAAATAAAGGTTAAATTAAAAAAAAATTAAATAATGTGAGCAAGCATGTGTATCTGTGTGTTGAATGGATAAAAGGAGCCTTCGGGTGATCTAGAACATTCATGATCAGTACAAATCTGGTTCCCATCGCCAGCCCTGTCCTATCAAACCTATCCACCAGGACCCATAACCCCAGCACACATCAGGTCCAGACGATGTTGGCCATACTGGTCTGGTGTTTGCATGCCATGACCTTGTTGTCTTGTCATCATTAGGCAGTAAAATAAGGAATTATGTGTCATTAACTTCAATGAGGATATCGGAACCAAACACATGGAAGTCCTTCCAGTAATAGCTGTAAATGATCCTCTTCCAAAACTCTTAGCTTCCTTCCAAACAGAGGAACAGTTCAGACACACAAATCCATGGAATTTTAGCAGAGAACATAACATGCAGAACCACGTACGTCAAATCTACAGGGTATCAAAGTTTCTCTCACCTCTGCCAGCCTCCTAGCGTTTCTTCCACGTGCTCCAGCTCAGGTGATTGTTTAATGTCCATGAAGGAGGAAAGAATCTAATGAGGCTTTCTGCTGCAGGCGCTCTTTTTCTTTCTCTCACACGCTCTTTGCGATCTCTCACTGTACTACTCTATAATGGCAGTGTTTTTCATGTGTGAGGGTAATTGCAGTGAAATGCTTTACCACGTGCTCCAGACACCTTTACTGTCGATGGGTCTGTGCTGTCTCTATGCTGCTAAAAATGTTAATGGCTGGAAAGTGAATAACTGAATAAAGTTGTGGATGCAGTTCTGTACATTGAAAGGAGAAGAAATGTGTAAGCATAGAAATCCAATGGTCACAGTGTGTACACCTAATGTATTAGAATTAGCATATGGTATCATGCTAACAGAAAAACCCCAGCCAGGATATCAAGCAATCTACCACACCTACTGGAAAGGGTGCAATGCATAGGCTGCGTTCACATGTCTTTGTCAGTGCTAATAGCAGTAGCTGCGACTCCTCCTCATGGAGAGACACATCCGCATCTATCAGGCAGACCGCTGAGCGCATTTGAAGAGCCTCCGGCCGGAGAACGCCTTACTACTGCCCAGGCCTCACCTCGCCTGTGTTCTCCTCCAGTATTCCCCTGCATGCTGTGAATAATGTTAGGTGGCAATGTAACACATCCTCCTTAAAAGACAGTAGACCCTGTGGCTTCATGACTTCCAGTACTGTAGGGAAAACACAGAACAAGTGTCCGGCTATGCGAGTGAATGGGGCGTGAATGTGTGTTCAGCACTTTGAGTATATTGCCATAGGGATGTGTGCAGCGGTGGTACATTAGGTAAAGGGTTGAGAGGGTAACTGTAAAGGGAGATGCGGGTGTTACCATGTCCAATATTTGAATATTTTAACACACAGTAGCAGACATCTTTCATAAACCCAGTCTCTGGTGTATTGTTTGTTATAAAAGGAAGACAAGGACAAATTGTGTGCAATATTGTCTGTCTAAAATATTTGAATATTTTATTTTTATTTGTTTCTTTTTTATTTATTGTATTATTATTCTTTGTTTCCTATGCTTACTGTCCACTTGCTTTGGCAATGTAAACAGCTGTTTCCCATGCCAATAAAGCCCTAGATATGTGATTCTAATCCACCTTCTATTTTATTTGAAGCACAATAAGGAATGGCTGAGTGTACACGCCATGTACCTCACATTATTATGTGCCATGTTATTGTTGTCAGAGCTATCATAAAATGTATAAATTTGCTAAATTTGTGGGTTTGTTAGCTTTCTATACATATGAGGCATGTATACTGTATATACACTAAACATTGAACTTGTGATCTGTGATTCTAGTCCACTTTTCTTTTTGGGCCAAAACGTCCCGCCAGCGGGACACTGATCCTTAATCTGTTAGGTTAAATTGAAAACTGAAATCGAGAGAAAGAGAGAGAGAGAGAGCTCCACTTTATCAAACCTGTCAGTCTGCTTGTGGAGCTGAACAGTCTGATGGACTAGGCCTGATTACCCTCTTAAGGAACAGCGTCCCGCCGGCATGACGTTTTGGCAAAAAGAAAATGGATTAGAATCACTATTTCAGATTTTACTCTCCATATACATGTCTGACATGTAAAGAAAGCTTAGAAACACAAACTTTTTGCTAAAATATCCGATTTACAATAGCTATGATGAGAATAAAAAGCCACATAACAATGTGACGTGAGTGCATTGTAAGCAAACCGTTCCTTTAGCTAATACATCCACGACTCAGCTAATACATCCATGTCTGACATGTACTTACAGTCAGCTCTCTTTCTCTAAATCGTCATTCAAAAGGTCCCAGCAATTAAATGGAGCATTGTTTTTGTTGGTATAATCCACATTTTATGTGAAAACATTTAAAAACTCAATCTAACTCAATCGCAAACCACATTGTTTACAAGCTATCACTACAACTTCACAAACTAGTTCTGGACTTTCAGCTTTCAAAACAGTATTCAAGCTGCTGAATTCTATCTATTTTACAACTTTATGTCTGACATAGGCTGCGACTTTTCACATCCGGGTCGCGCTAATTCACCAGAACGGCACTCACTTGATTGACAGTAAATCCATCAAATCATTTCCGAACCATCTGAATTAAACCTAGGTAGACAGCCAACGAGCTGGGCTTTTCAGGCATGTTTGGTTGATTCTTGTGAGCCAAAAACTACATAAACACAAGCATGCATACCCGAGAAAGTGACACAGAATGGATGATTGACTCTGCAAGCTCATTACGCACAGAGGATATTGGTCCGTCTATGACGTGGCAATTTTTTGTAACCATATCATGCCATTTGTATGAATGTGTGTTTTGTAAGAATATAAAACTTTTTTGTAACCATATAATTTCTTTATAGTTATTTATATGAAAATGATTAAATGACTTGGGGACACTTGGGCACAATCGTGAAGGACACTTAGTCAATAGCTCCTTGGCGGTCACTCTATCATTCTAAAGTTTAGACATATGTTGTCCTCCCTTGGGGGACATGATTAGAAGTGTTTACAGGACAATATATGGCTTTTATTCCATTAAAAAAAATGATGTGGATGAAAATATATGCATTATTTTTCTTTCATCTTGCGCCAGATTCACTCTGTCAGTTATTATAAATTATTTTTACATATCCACACATTTCAAGGTCTTTATTTAAAAAAAATATCAAGCATATGTTTCTCCTTGCTTCAGGTCTAGTGTAACAAGAGGTTAACTTTGGGGAGGTTTTTCAGGCAGAATTTTATAATCAGAGCCCGATCCTTGAGAGGTTAACATGCGTCCCTGTCCAGTCATTTTTATTTAAATAATATACTCTAACTAGATTGTTGTTTAGGTTAGAATTGGTCAAAGTCAATCAAATGTAGGTTCTTAGTAGAGAGCAATTGATCACCATATACAGCCAGGACTGCCTGGGGTTTAGGTTAATGGGGGAAAAGAAAATAGCTAGTTGTTTGCATACTCGCTGTTATTAATCATTAGCTCTTAGTGGTCTATTAATCAGTTTACCCCCCAGTGATTTTACCATGCAGTCTTTAGTTCCATCCTGAACTAAAGACCTGAACAGGGAGACACTTCTGGGATTCTGTTTAAACAGTTCTTAGGCAAATAAGAGCATCATTAAAGCTATCACAATGTCTCTGCTGTCTGTGTGTCCTGTTAGGCTACCAATACATCAGATGCTGTCCTGCAACCCCCGCATCTCATAAAGACAACACACGGGTGGGTTGTGATGTCACAAAAGCTTGTTGCTATAAAATAGGTATAATACCACCAAGGTCTGAATGTTTATGTTGTGCTTGTAGCAACTGAGGAAATGTGATGTCACAAGGTCCCAGAGCCATACATTAGTTGTGACCAGCCATGTATTCATTGTGAACAACCATGCATTACCGTAGTTGTGAACAGCCATGTATTGGTTTTATTTATACCTGATTAAAGAGCACAGCACATGCACATAAAGACAAATATTACCCAGATAAATAGTATTTAAACAATTTAATGATAGCCTAAGACTTTTGCACATCATTGTTCTGTATATACAGATACTATACACAATGTTGTTTTTTTAAATACAATCTACTGCACACTATGAAACATTTTAGTATCTTCAATTTTTCTGATGTCTCAAGGGACTCTAAAATTGAAGCATAGAACCAGTAAACCATTAGAGATAAAAAAATAAATCAAATTTTATTTTGTTAAACTTCAGTGAAAATCAGATACTGTTCTTCCCAACACTGCTGTGGAAGTTCACACAAATGTCTTGCTCTTGTAGGATGCTTTGCATTCACCCATCTGCCCAGTTTATCCCCAACACGCTCTACAGGGTTTAAGCCATCACACTTCCTCCTCCATGTTTGACAGTTGGTTCAAATTATGATTCATGGGTCTATAAGACCTTCTTCTAGACTTCAGTAGTCCACAGGCAGTGCTTTATGGCCCAGGCAAGCCTCTGTTTCTTATTTTGCAAGCCTCTTTTTTCTCATTATATCTTATCAATGGCTTTCTTACTGCCACTCGACCTGTCAAAACTGCAGCTCAAAATCTTCTCTTCCCATTTGAAACTGATACTTTACCAGTGCAAAGCAGTGCTTGAAGCTGTTGTCCTGTGAGCTGCCTATCATGCAAGCTTTTGACTCTCAGGTACTTCTCCCCTGATTTTGTTGTGGCTTTGGGTCTGCCAGACTTCTTTCTCTCAGAGTTTCCTCCAGTTTCCAATTGCCTTTTGATGGTGTAGGAATCTGTACTCACTGACACCTTGGCTTTCTTTGCAATTTCACTAAAGGAAAACTTACTCTTTCAATGGTTATAATGATCTATCGGTCGTTCTTTGTTAATTGCCTTTTTTTCAACCTTATGATTAGCAATATGCTACTTCCTGCAGTTCAGTAATTTCAAAATAATACTTGTGAGTGTATAGTAACACAGTCTGTTCCAACACTGCTTTTGTAATGACAGGAGGTTTGTAAGAAATCAACAAACATTGGGACACCTATAGGAATTGTTAGTATCAACTTTCAAACATAAACTAGAACAGCAAAAATGAGGGTGTTCTAAATATTTAGACCGGAAGTATATATGACAAGTTAATGGAAAAAAACTGCATATCATTGACGTACTGGATGGATGGAATACACTTCTCCCAAAATATATTTGCTCATTTGTTGTTTTAATGATGGTGGTGGATAACACTGTGGTCCAAAATGTCCCATAGGTGTCCAATTGGGTTGAGATATATATATATATATGTATATAAGTCTGCAGTGTTTCCTCTTTTGTTTGGGTAATGGCGGCCCACGTTGGCAAAATAAATTGCCACAGTTTCAGAATATAGGGCTGTACAAAAGCCATCTATCAGCAATGATGGAGTGCTGCACACTCCGGTACAATAGGTGGCAGTATATGCACCTTTTAAGTCAGTTGCATTTCGGAGAATAGCGCAGACACACGCTTCACACCGTGAGCGGTAAGTGGAAAATTGACAGAAATTAATAAAGAGACTGCAGGTTTCTGGAGGATAACTTGATATCAGTGAATGTTGATAAATGTTCATTTAAGCCTGTTATTGTATTAGTCTATATTTCTTGCAAATTTAAATGTTGATTTTCTATGTTTGTATTCTTCACCTGCTAGCTAAGTTGCACATGACTGTTGATTCAATATAACAGCGATTGCTGAAAGCCCTTGCTCACATTTGTATTTCAGGTCCATTATTTACATGCTGAAGTAGTTACACTGCATTAAGATAATGTGTTGCAGCGAAGTTTGGGCAGACCTGCCCCCACTGCTAAAAATATTGTTAAGGAAACACTGCTGTTTGTATACAGGTGTGCATATTTGTGTGTGTGTTAAAGGAGTGTTCCACAGTAAATCAGTTTCATAGTATACCATTTACAAACGTTACCATAGATTATTTATGTCATATACACGTCTGTTGTTGTTTAATATATTAGAGAAAAGCCGATAGTATATTTCAGTTCCTTTCGCATCCACTGGGGTGCTTCTGTATCCGTCTAAACTTGAGTTACCACAACTCCCAGAATTCCAAGCGAATTTAGTGCCGGTCCCCGTTTGAACACACTGTAACAGAAAATGGGAAATTCAACAGTAGAGCTTGACGCTAGAAAGTTATAAATATTTGTTTTTGAAATTGTAGTCTAATTTCTATTCATCATGCCCGTTTGGTGTTCTGTACCTGGTTGCAAAAATTACAAGCAAGCCCAAAAAGAAGGAGTAATCTTTCACACTTTACAATAGGCTATAAAAGGTTAGGGTCTGCAGTCTGCATTTTAGGTCGGAAGATTACGAAAGGGATCTACATGCTGAATTAACCGGCATTACAGCCCGAAAGCGGCTGAAAAGCAATGCGATCCCATCCATTTTTCTTTATCTAGAAAGAGTAGCCTATATATAGTAAGGTATAGTAATTTACCCACTCAGCTAGCTACTAAATACAGCTGGCACACTACACATACAGTACAATAACATTACCATACAGACACGATGTGTGCTCCATTATCAAGGTACATAAAATAGGTTTAATGAACTTACTCATCTGTTAATTGTCCTCTTGTACGTCTTTTTCCATGGGTGCTGGAAAAATTCAGTGATTCAGTGACGCATATGCGGTCGTCAGTCATTTTTGTTTAAGCCTTACAAGTAAAGCTATTCCACAATCCCATTCATTGTAGCAAGTGATTTTTCCTTCAGTAGACATGGATAGACATATTCCCACAGAAGCACTTAGGCAATTAGAATTTAACCGCGTTTCAACTGGATTAGCTATCTGTAGAACATGCTGCCTTGTTGAAGCTGGATATCAAACTCCATTTGTTGTAAATGTTCTTTGGTGTACTCGGGCACAAACATGTTGGTTGGATGTCACTCAGAATGTAAAAGCAAGTTGTAAAATTCCTCATCTACAATCCTAGGTTAGTAGCTATTGTGTTACCAGCGACTGTGGTTACGAACTGTTTCACAGAATCCAGAGGACCTGCCGGGTGGGCGGGGCTTGTAACAAGGAAGTCAGCGTTGTAGTTCTCCACATACTGAAAAAATCATACCACCTCGTCTGTTTAGCATTAAAACGGCTGATCGAAACGTCACAGAAAGACAAGCTATAGCTTAAAAAATCAAGGACAACCGAGGCTTTAATGAGTAGGTTTGAAAGCCAGATCAGTCTAACAGGCATGCTAATTTTCGCGACCGAATACACACCTGTATTCATTTTTCCTATCTCCAAGGTCCATTGGATTTCCACCGTGACGTCAGCGTGTGAAAATTCCCCGCAAAATTTCAAATCTTGCTCTTACACTAGCCAGGCATGGGTGAAACATATCTTACTGTTCTACAAATGTCTGGGGGGAGCTACTAGCACCTCCAGATAACTGTAGGGTGAAGTATCCCTTTAATGTATTACTCTGATGGTCGCCCCATCCTGGTGGTCTGAAGGCAGTGTTCTAACCCAATGACTTAATTGTGTATGTTGTTTACTGGACTCATTATATCCCACATCTACATTTCACCACTCCACTGCTCATGCCTTCTAGAAAAATCACTTTTGTTTGCTACAGCTGGAAATACTCATTCATAAAAATTTGTATTTAGTTCATGTTCTGTGTTTGGTTTACTAACTGTTGAGTTGTTTGATGTAGCTCATTGTTCAATGTTATGGTCGTTGTGAGTGTGTTAGTTACGTCGAGGTACGTTTTGCCCATCAATGCACATTTATTTTGAAACTGTGTTATTACAGTAAACACCGTTTATTTCTTCATTTTCATCACATTTGTCTCCAGTTATTCACTACTAAACTATGAATCGTGACAATTACAGTGTCTGACTGAATGTCATATGCACACAGGTTTTCTGCTGCACAAGCCACTTTTGTTTCCAAGGCCCCTGTCCAATATTGAAGAACTGCAGCGTAAGGCCTCTCTACCTCCTCCGGATTTGCCTTCTTTCTTTAATTAAATTGCCATATCTTGTAGAGCATGATATTGTATTCACGTGGAAAATGCACACACCATAATAAACTAGGATAACAATTCATTGCAAATATAGTGATGATTCTCCTAGACTAGACATGTGGTGTTTTCTTCACAGTTATGTTTTCAATCTCAAAGACTGCGAGAACCTTTAAATGATTGTGTTAAACTTGTTTATCTGCCATGAATGTTGTTTCCTTCAACTTATTTGACCAGTTTCTCCATTGGCTCCTCACGCCCCACATTAATTCAGCTCTGTGTCTCTCTCTCATTCAGCTTCTGTTATCTGACGTTGGTTGCCTTTGTGTCTCTCTGTGTTTTTAGACAAATGTTTTGTTCTCTTGGGCCTAGTATTCTGGATTAGCCTGCTTGTTGCCGAGAGCAACGCAAGAGGGACTAATTGCGTTGGCAGCAACCTTGTTAATGACAATGTTTTAATGGCTTTTAGCCATGATTGCATTGACTTTCAACATTGCCATTTTAGTTTACACAACTGCCATTTGCTTAAAAGCTAATTTACTCTAATTTTGGACGAGCTGCTGCAGTTCAGCACTGCGTTGGTGAGAACAGATTTAGTGCTGTCAATACAATTAGTTCCCAGTGGACAAGGGAGGGGGTGTATAAATTTGTCCGGTGTATGGGTAACTGTGTGTGTACGTGCATGTACGTGGGTGTGCACATTTGTGGGTATGTCGATGGGTAGTGTATACAAGTAGCTTATTGTCTTGTCTGATTCCATTGTAACAATCCAGTTTAATGGGTTCTTCTACAGCTATGACCATTGTTCATAAAAGCACACAAAAACAGTCGCCCCTCAGCCACAGAACACCTGCAGTATAGCTTCATTCAGGTCTTCAGGAAGAGCTTTACCTATGTGTGTGCTTAAATAGATGTGTGAGTAAAGGTTGCTGAAAGTGAATTCATTTTAGCAAATGAAACGGTCTTCTCACAGCTGGCATAGAATCCTGTTTTACATACTGTTTCCAGGTTACTTTTTTAAACATGTTACTTTTCTGGGTTGGGGTGAGTCCACAACTTATGGGAAGTTCCTCAGTACACCCCTAGTGAAGGTAAAACACTGTAAACCTTTACAGTGGATTTCCTGTCAAATTTCAACTTCTTTTACATTGTAGTCATGCTTTAGTTTTTCATAGATCACTTAGCCTGTTTAACACCAGACCCTTCTCAGTTGTTACTGAGAGTGGGTTTGGGCAAGGTTCATTCACAGTCCATTTCCAAAGGGGCGTCACCAACGGATGCCGCTCAAATGCCTCTCGGCGCAATTGGATATATCAGACTTTTGCCGAATGGAGTCGGCAAGACCACAACAAAAAATATTTTTTTTAGATATGAAGGCTTTGAGTTGTTATTTGCTTGATTTTTAACAAAACAGAAATGTTCATATCGCTTAAAACAGACATAATTCGAATGAGTGTTGTTCCGGATGTTCCATTGGGGCAGCCATTGTTGTTATTGTCTGCTTCAACCAATGACAGTATATAGCTGCGCTATCGTCACCGTGTAAAGCCCACCTCAACGGTAGGGCTGCACGATTATGTGTATCGCGATTAGCTATTCACTCCAAAGCCTGTTCGCATGGCAACAGTATAATGCCCGCAACACAAACTTGGATAATTCATTTCAACCTAATAGCGCTAGTTTTAATTACTTGCAATAAACATTGTGAATTCATTGTAAACCTAGTGAATTGTAACCAAATGCAATTGTATTGTGTGAAGAAATAATAAGAGTATGTGATAGCAAAAACGGCACATTTAACATATTTTAATAACTGGTTATTAAAAACATTAACAAATAAGTTGTACACAAATCGATTGACTATATTGTCAGTGTCTCATGTACAAAAACACGAGTACATTTGAAAATCATTAACTAGAGTCTGTTGTTACCCAAAATAGACTAATTGTA
>JACXGM010001860.1:20596-36829 GCA_016801145.1 Umbra pygmaea | reverse complement strand
AGGCATTATATACTGTTGCCATGCGAACGGGCTTTGGAGTGCATATCTAATCGCGATACGCATAATCGTGCAGCCCTACTCAACGGTTGTGATTGGTGTCTCGATTTGAAAAAAATGGAAATGGGCTTGAATGGGCTCTTGGCCAGACTGACTTGCAGAGCAAATCTCTAATTTGCCGGAAGTCCGTCAGGGATCTCCCAGGCTATAGATCACTGGTAAGTTATGAACTTCTTTCACCTGGTCAATAGGGTTTTCCTGAGGAACTTCCCAAAAGTTGTGAACTCAGCCCAACCCAGAAAAGTAATCTATTACAATAACTTTTGGCATCTCTGTTCCCGGACATTGTCATCTAATAATTTTAGTCACCTGTATATTAAGGGAGGTACAGTTCAGGAAAAAACATCAGAACCTTTCGATTAGTTTGTCTCAGTTCAGAGCATGTGCATCGCATGGTTTGTCGGTGCGGATGTTTTACCATTTACCTATGGTAAAACGCTTACCAGAAATGACGAGCGGGATGAGCGTGACAAATGCAACACATGGCAGCTGATTGGACGAACACGTCACGTGGGTCTGGTTGTTCCCGAATTTCAAAGCAGACTCTAATGGCGTCTCGTTCTGAATACGATCTCATATTTTACCAAAATAGTTAACACCGAAACGTGTTTCTGAAAACATTTTAAGTGAGAAATAGGCCATACAGTTGCTGAATCTGTCTTCATTTCAGATCGACAAAGGTCAGTTTAAAAGATTTTTGTCCAATTTTGACAGACGGCAAGCCGACGTGCAGGTCACATCACATGTATTTTTGTAAAAGCTACAATGAAGTTGGCAGTTTGATAAATTGGTTATTCGGTAATATTTCAGTCTATACGTGCTAAAAAGGCAAGTAAGTTCCTGTAAATGGCTATACACACTCATTGTTTTGCCACATAAATGAAAAGCTTGTTGAAATCATCAACGTCTTCCCTCTTGCTGTATCAAAATTTCACCTAGCTTTCCTCAGAGATGGTCCCGATAATATACTTAAAGTCAAGTCAAATTCTTTGTGCATGACTACATGATATAACAATTTTTGTACTGTATCCTAAATTGGGGATAAACAAATTAGATGTATGTTGATGGAATGTACACATATAGTGATATTTTAGTGAAATTAAATTAATTTTGCTCTCTGGTACCTGATAAAAGTGAAATGGCACTGATGTTGCCCAAATGTCCCCAAATGTGCCCAAATGTCCAAATTTCAAAGGCCGCCTAGGACTCCTTTAACTAAAACCATTATAACTTTTGTTTGCTTCACAATAATGACATCAAATGTCACACATGTACTCACCAGACATAGAAGTATGTTTCTAAACTGTTTTAGAGCTGCTTATCCATGACCTTCATGTATTATTATCTATGTAACTTGTTTTTTTCTAGGCGGAATTAAAGATTTCCATAAATTAATTCTGTGTTCTACTTTTTTTACTCTGACACAATAGCAGCCACATTAATACTTTCACGTCATGATAAAACTCACATGTGTTTCCTTCATTTTGATACCAAGAGTATCTTTATAGCCCTTGTAGTTTTGGAGATATACTCCATTAGATTTGGGCATGTTTTATTTCTTTCAAAACCAGAAAAAAACGCTTAGGGATGAAGAGGTTAAGCTATATATCATATGCTGAAGTATATTTCAGGAGTGTTAAGATTAAAAGAAAAATACAACAACAAGAACCGTACAGAACCGAAAACCATGACCTTTAAACTGTGATACGAACAAAACCGTGGGTTTTGTGAACTGTACCACCCCTACTGTATATTCTGCTTTCAATTCATAGACAGCTGTTCTTATTTATACCTTAACACCATTGATCAAGAGATCATGTGTAATGTCTACGTCATCATTTTCACATGTTGGTCGTTTTACTGTCATTAGTCTGACATTTAAGTGTTTGTTCTGTGGTTTGTGATTTATAGATGATACTAATAATAATAATAATAATTCATTGTATTTATATAGCACTTTTCAATAATACAAAGCACGTAATGGGTGAAAACCCACCTCATCCACCACCAATGTGTAGCATCCACTTCCCTATTTAGACACAGGCTGCTCCAATCTTTACAATATGCAAACAAACTGTATAATATAAACAACATATGTAATGAGATAATATTGTATGCTACAAAAGATGGGAAAACTATTTACTATTTTATACTAATAACAATAGCTGGGAATGGGTGCTCTGGTCTGATGAAATGAATATGAAATCCTTGGCCACATTCACCAGTGGTGGGTTTGGCTTTGAATGAAAATGTCAGCGTACCTACTGTAAAATACTGTGCTGGATCTTTGATGTTATGGGGATGTTTAGCTTCCACTGAAGCATTGGCTTTCATGTATTTTATCAAGAACCTGGACATTCTAGCATAAACGCTAAAGTAGAAGCATCTGACAAGAGGAATATTCCCAAAGTAATAGTTACTAAACAAATTAAAAACAAAACATGCTGGATTTCCACGGGAAACATTTGGTATGAATTGAACATTTCAATACTTAAGTGTGGAAAAATGGATCCTAGTGATTAGAGAAGGTTTTGCATGGGGGATTGGATGTGTTCTCCGGTCTGTAGAAGTAATGGCTCACAGCCATAATGTATTGAAAACAAGGGTGCCAATAACACACGTCATATTCTGAGAAAAATATCAGAGAAATACTGTATAGAATTTTGTTTGGTTCCCTTGAATCTTTAATTGAATGACAACATACTCCAGATGTTGGAAAGGTACTTGAGAGCCCATTACCTGTGTTTTGTATTTTAGAAAGTTTGTCTTTATGAGGGGTGCTAATCCATTATAGATGTGACTCTGTGTTGTCTGCAGACTGTACTATGTAGAGAGAGAGAGACCAGATATAAAGAGGAAATGAGAAGACTATCTTTTTACTGTCAAATATATAAAGCAGAGACAGATCCAGACCAAGTATAGGCTCATTGACCACAGTCTAGCCATTGAAAAAGGCAGACATAAAAAAAACTGGTTACCAAAACAGTATGTGGTCATTATACGAAAGTTGAGGTAGAGACAGAGATGCACTTTCTACTACACTGCCAACATTATGACAATATCAGACAGCATTTCTTTAATAAATTTGAATTGTTAATGCTATCATTCACCACACTGTCTGATGAAGCAAAGATGTCAGTGCTCTTGGGGGAGGGACACAGCCCCATTGGCTGGACGTTACCTCAGAGGGCCCTATCTTACACCCAGCACAGTTGACTTCTTACACAAACGCATGTATCATTCCTATCTTACACCCGACGCATATGGAACTTTTCCCTCCACAGACGCGCGTCGGTAAATTAGGGAATGAACTTGCGTTAGTTGGGGGGTTCAGCGAAAAGATGAGGCGTGTTCCGGTGCAAACGTTCCCTGGTGCTATCTTGCAGTCAGCGAAAACAATTCCGCCACTGACCAGGAAAAACCTGGTTTAAAGTCAGTGGCGTGTAATTCATATGCTATTTTAAGGGCGCATGCTTGACCATAATGTATGTGTGAACAATGTGCATACACTCTGCTCCTCTCATCTACACAAATGCAGCAGTTCTTTATTACTGCAATACATAATTAGAAGGAAGAATATTACCACACGAGGTAGTCATTGTGGTGTCCAAAAATGTGAAAATAGGTATACATCTAGTGTACACATTTACTAAAATTATTCATAATAAATTATTTGCACTGATATACATCAACCTCAAGGGAACCCATTCAATCAACAAGTATAGTCACGTAATTTGCGATGCTAATAGTAAAACCACCCATGTCTTTACTCAGAATTACTCAGGCTCAAGCCACGACTCATTTATGGCAACTTTGCCATGAGGAATCCCCCCTTGGATGGGTGGCTGTGAAGGGGACAACAGCTATCCGTTAAAGACATGGTTAATGATGACACAATTTATGATGCCAGCAAGTGCGTGAAAGGCTGTTTAATAAAAAAAACACAAACACGCAGTGTAGCCTAATTGAACGAACATTTGGCACACTGAAAATGCGCGTCAGGTGTTTGGATAGAACAGGTACACTACTCAAGTCGCAGCATTCTTTGTGGCTTGTTGTATTTTATGCAACATTTCCATGAATCATGGATGTGTTGATGACATTAATTAGGAAATATTAGAGGACTTCAGGAGATGTGATGTTGAAATGCGTGCCAGCCACTTAAATGCCCAGAAATGCAGAACGGGAGTGGAAAGCTTATTTGACAGAAGAGTAATCTCGGTCTAATGTTCTACATTGCAAAAATATTACCATGCATTCATAACCTCGTGATTCAGTGAGAGTGAGTCCAAAACATCGGAAAGTAGGCTATGTCTTGTGACATTTCTTTATTTACATTTTGTAAAAAGAAAAATCAATAGAAAATCGCCGTTATAATAGCAATCCGCCATGGAACAAGCGTGCCTGTTCGTAAAGGGAATGTGAGATGACGCTCCTATTGGTTTATTGCACGATATGCCCAAACCACGCCTATTACTAATGTAGCTACTTCAGACCTACCCATTTTAGATTTGCATTGGGCGCAAGAATCATTTATTCTTGCGCCCAATAGAGAGACTAAATGAGAGAACACTTCTCCTGCCGCTTGAACATTTCTGTAAAGTTAAAACCTACTGTACAGCAGGCTAGATCTTCAGGAACATGATTGAAGTTAATACTTAGAGTTGGGTAGCAGTCCAGGAACATGACTGGAGATAAAACCTACAGGAGCATAGCTCTACAGATCAGCTTGAAGTGCTTTGTATTACACTGTATTTGCTCTCATTGGCTTTATTTAGTACCACAGGCCTGCACATAATCTCAAACACAGAGAGCAGTCTTTTGGAGTGTGTTGGCAGCTCACCATCCCTCACAGGGCTGATGCTGGTATGATTGACGGCAGTGCCCGTGGGGCGTGACAATGTGACAGTGTCTTGGTCCTGCCACTGCCCCTGCATCACTGCATGTCTCTTCAGTCTCCCAGACATATCCCTCCATTCCCCTTGTCTCTCTCCGTCGCTCCCTCTGCCATCCCTACAACTCTTCATCTTCCATTTCACCCTAATCCACAGTCTTCCTGTCGTTGCTGCCCGAGCTGGAGGCTTTTGCTTTCTGTCCTGATATGTCACTCTGTCTACAAATAACACCACCAGCCTTTCTCTTTCTTTCTATAAACATATCTATCTAATCGTCTACCTATCATGTACATTTACCACACATTCTGTGCTTTGGGGTGAGATTTACCCCTATTTATTACCCCTTCTAATTCCCCTTTGACCTCGTCTCGTCCCAAACTCCTCAGCACGTGTTGGATGTTTGAAGAGCGATAACATGCTTCCTCTAAGCACGTGTAACCAATCTTTCAGATTCTTATCACACTGCTCATTCAACATTGAAGCCTTTTGACAAAACACGTGTGGGAGGTGACACATTCATCAACGATAAAACCACAATTGAATTCTCAGGTGCTGGACCTGCACACGAGGAGTTTCTAGAGAGCTACTTACCTGTCCACCTTGGTCAGTGCTGTACTAATTTGCGCCACCCCGTGGCAGTCACCCAGACCAGGATACAAACCCTGGCCACTGTGACACAGGTGTGTGCAGGGCAGCAACTTAGAACACTTTGCTCCACGCAAGTTCTCTCATCCAGAGTGACTTACAGCAATGAGTGCATACGTTTTGCTACTTGGTCATACTTGGGAATCATTTGGGAATCAAAGCTACACATATTTTCTGTATGCCTGTCTATTATCTTTTTGTCTGTCGCTCTCTATCTGTCTGTCTGTCCGATTGTTCATTTCAGTCCTGACTCAGGGCTGAATCTGTTTTTCTGACCTCAGCGTTGACCTGTGTCGCTGGCCTTCAGGAGAGAAGCTGTGACTAACCCCAATGATACTGTACAATGGCATCGCTGCTCATTTCCACAGCAGCATCAGCGCCTTGTGTCTTTATGTCACAGTACGATTTGACGCTACTCTACTAGCTGGTAATTACTGTGTCTCACTCTCCATTGCATCAGTGTCACTGCCTCCATTGTATGAGTGTCCTATTAGTGTACGAGTCCATAGGGGTTAGTGAAAAATGACACATCCACAGCAATGGAACACACGTTGCACAGTATGCCCACACCACATTCACAGCAATGATTTATGATTGATCAGATTTCTGAACTGTTCATTAATGAATACTGCAATACAAATTATATTTTCTATATTTGTACATTTATTTTACACATTATACTTTAAGATCTTAAACCACAATCTAACACTATGTAAAGAAAACATTGATGCAATGAAAAAGATAAATGATAATGTTTTATTGTACCAGTGTTAAAAAGTGAATGCCTACATTGAGTAATTGACTACAAACAAAAATGTCCTTAGGTCTTTTAGTGCGCTCTTAAAGTGTAAGAATCTCAACCCAATGGACAAGCAGGATGGTGCTTGTATGTTGATTTTATGATTTGCATAAAACAAAACATGTCAAATAGTACAGCAAATAAGCCTATTGAAAAATGAGCCCTTACAGTAATTATTGAACATGAAAAATAGGTTTCAGGCAGTGTTTACACTATCACAAAATATCTAACTAGCTGATGGATGCAAACAATGTTCTCTATCCCCCAAAAAACATGAATGACAATCTGTTTCTGTAAAATAGCTTGGTGTCCTAAGTTCAATGCTACTCATTCATAAGATTTTGTTTTACTGTTAGTAGTTTGAAAATGACAGCAGTTTCTGGTAAATATTTTCAGAAAGGTTATAAAATTGGTGTTATTTGACATGTCAAATAGTGTTATTTATTGCATCAAACAGTGTTATTTATGGCGACAATTGATGCTATTTAAATAGTTTTATTTATTGTGTTAGTTTTCACAAGCAAATAACCAAATGGTTTTCCAAAATAATTAAATTCTATACTTAAATTCTATTAAGAAGTCTTTACAGGATCTGATTCTGAAACAATAGGCTCATTCTTAAATACTCATACTGACAAACTTGCCTGAAGTAATGCAGTACTGCAGTGAAGAGGGGACCACTATTTGAAATGGATGTGATTGAGACATCAACAACTACATGAAACATTCAGTATGTGTAATATACAAAATAAAGAAAATGAATAAGCGGAAAAGTAATTTTTCACAGCACTAGACTGTTATGAATATACTTTAAAGCATCGTCGCTGAATATGAATATAGGTATGTCACATGTTGCACTGACATTGTCCAAAAGTTAGCAAACTTATAATCAAGTGGATGTTGGTTATGATTGTTCTTTCTCCCAGCTGATATGTATATAATAATAGTTTATTTTTAACTAGAAACATTTTCATTTGACATCCAACACTTAAAAAAATGAGAAGCTTTTTATTTATTAGAAATACTGAATTATGTTTGGGGGTGTCTGAAGAGCTTATTGAGCTAAATAATATTACTATATATTAATGGAAGTGGACATTTAACTATTGTTTTCACATCACACAATATCTTTTGATGGAGTGAATCAGAGTGTTTTTGTATTTAGGAAATGCATGGAGATGAGGGAAGGGGGTTTGGGATGGTGAGATGACTCAAGAGCATGTGGAACAGATGCATAATAATACCTACATTAAGGGAAGTAGGCACTCTGTACTATTGTTTCTGGTGAATGCTCTAATCAGTGAAGGGAGGTTCGTAGCTTAACTGCTCATCACCACTGATTCAGGGGGATAAAGAAGAAAAGAAACACAAATCCCAATCATGTCAAAACCACCTCGGAGCGATATGAACAGTACAATCATCATATAATCATAGTCCAGCCGGTACTGCTATAACTCCTGCAGGCATTGTGTAATCATAGTTCTTAGTACAGTACTGCCAATACCTCTCTAAAGCCATCAGGCACCATGCAATCATAGTTCTTAGAACAGACCTGCCAGTACCTCTCTAAAGCCATCAGGCATCATGAAATCATAGTTCTTAGTACAGTCCTGCCAGTACCTCTCTAAAGCCATCAGACATCATGTAATCATAGTTCTTAGTAAAGACCTGCCAGTACCTCTCTAAAGCCATTAGGCACCATGCAATCATAGTTCTTAGTACATACCTGCCAGTACCTCTCTAAAGCCATCAGACATTGTGTAATCATAGTTCTTAGTACATACCTGCCAGTACCTCTCTAAAGCCACAAGGCATCTCGCAATCATAGTTCCTAGTACAGTCCTGCCAGTACCTCTCTAAAGCCATCAGACATCATGTAATCATAGTTATTAGTACAGTCCTGCCAGTACCTCTCTAAAGCCATCATACATCATGCAATCATAGTTCTTAGTACAGTCCTGCCAGTACCTCTCTAAAGTCATCATACATCATGCAATCATAGTTCTTAGTACAGTTTTGACAGTACCTCACTAAAGCCATCAGGCACCATGTAATCATAGTTCTTAGTACAGTCCTGACAGTACTTCTCTAAACCCATCAAGCATCATGTAATCATAGTTCTTAGTACAGACCTGCCAGTACCTCTCTAAACCCATCAGACATCAGGTAATCATAGTTCTTAGTACAGTCCTGACAGTACATCTCTAAACCCATCAAGCATCATGTAATCATAGTTCTTAGTACAGTCCTGCCAGTACCTCTCTAAAGCCATCAGTCGTCATGCAATCATAGTTTCTAGTACAGTCCTGCCAGTACATCGCTAAAGCCATCAGACATCATGCAATCATAGTTCCTAGTACAGTCCTGCCAGTAACTCTCTTAACCCATCAGGCACCATGTAATCATAGTTCTTAGCCAGTGGACTCATTTAAACCCAGCAGGAAGCAGACAAGGCATGCATACATATTGCTGAATTACAGTAGCTTTGGTGCATTTCTCAGATCACAAATGAAACTCTTTAAACTATTTGTCCAACCTTCACATGATCTATTCCCTTGCGCATAAGATGAAAGCTAATTATAATTATTTTGAACAACTTGCAATTGCTTTTGTACATACATGCAAGTGATCATGTACAATTGTCTGCTGTGTTTTACATTATCAATTGCTGATGTCATGTTGATCAAAATATAATGTACTTGATGTAGTCTGTTGAATAGTCATACCCCTCAAAACATCAATGCATGCATTCATTGAATATGTATTTAAATGCAAAATGGTTGAACTCATTGTCATTCTCTGTCAAGCAAGTTTTTGATCAACATTAGATCAACCTCTACGTAAGCTAGCATATAGATGAATCTACTGTAATGAACCTTTAAATGACAAGCATTTCTGAACAGATCACAACACAGTGTTACAATGTCTGACAATGGAAGAACAACGAAAAATTAAAAGGTTCAAATGGCAGGTAGACGAGGACTATGAATCCGTTGTGGAAGGGTAGGGAGGTAAAACAGTGGAAGAGGTAAAAGAGGCTGAGGAGACAGGTGCGTTTCAGATGAAATAAGGGCCACTATTGTGGACTATGTTTTCAATCATGGCCTTATAATGGCTGAGGCTGGTCGAAGGATGCAGATGAATGTTGGAAGAACAATCATCAACTTCAATAATTCAAACCTTTTGCAGACAGAACATGTCTGTAATCCAAGAATATGCACTGCACTGTAATACTACATACTTTTTTACACTCATTTTTTTTGCATTCTTGTGCTTGGCATCACTGTATTTTCTCACATAGGATCCAAGCTTTACATACCTCACAGGGGTGGGACCTTTTCACACCTCAACAGCAAGAGGCTATTTGCACCAAGGTCAGAGAAGATAATGCCAAAACTACAGTTTTTCCTTTGCAGTTTGGCTGTTTGTCCACACGAAAATGCTGTAATAGGTCACTGAAACTGAGATTTTTTGAAAAATCAGGCCAGGGTGAAGTATTTTAGAAATTCCAGTTACAGTGTTGTCGTGTAGATGGTGAAACCAAATATTTTGGCTTGTGACGTCTAAGTGCACACTGTTATCTACTTTGTTAAACGTCAGATTGCACGCCACTATCTCCATTGTTTACATGAGACGAATCTGTGCAAATTATTACAATAAAAATAGAGTCTGCGCAATGGCAGACCAAGCCAAAATATCGCTGCTAATAAATGTGCTAACAGGGCTTATAACATGTATACTGTTACATGCACATTTATCACATTATATTGCTGAACAGGGGCATCAGAATGCAATACTACTCAGGTCACTGCTTATGGCTACGCTACACTCCCACGACACAGACCTCGCCAGTTAGGATGAGAACTACTGAAAAAGATAATAACCCTTTTTTAGGCTTCTGATTGGCCAGCATGGTTTTACGGTTAAGGTCATATCACCGGCTGTTGGTCTGGCTTGCTCTTGACAACGCATGATCGGGCGTTTTTACATTTTCATGTGGACAGAGATTTTTTTAAACCATGCTTGTGTGGATTAGATTTATTTTTAAAATGAATGAAGAATAACTCAGTTTTCAAAAATACCTTTGTACGTGTGGGAGATTCAGAGTGCCATTATAGAAGACAACAATGTCTTTGTATTGATCCAATCTGTAAGCATCTCAACTATCGACAGGGTGCTGAAGAGAAGCCCTATGGGCATGAAACAGCTGTGTACCATTTGAAAGGGATGATGACAGAGCTGAGTGAAGGAGCTACAGTTCCAGTATGTACAGGTGAAATAATACGTTTACAGTCAGTGTGAGCTGTATAAATTTGCGTTGGCTGCAAAGAAGAACATGCAATATGTGTATACTATATTTGACATAACTTAATGTTGTCCAAAATGAAAATACATCTAACTTGTGAAAAATAAAGTTGCATCTTCTGGGATATAGCGTATAATGGAACTGGAATCACGTGAACCACCTCAAAACTTCATATGGTGAAGCTGGCTTCAACCTGACCAATATGAAAAGGCATGGTCAAAATGTCATTGCACACAGAGCTACACATAATGTGGGTGTTCCTGGCCAACGGGGAGGGAATATTACTTTATGTGCTGCTTTGTCAGAGAATGGTGTGTTAACTCCTATCCCCCTTATAGGGCCATAAAACACACAACGGGCCCTATTTTCATGATCTGAAACGCAAGTATCAAACGCGAAACGCAAGTGACATTCTGGGAGGGTCCCGGGTGCTGTCATTATTTTACCAGCGGGATAAATGATTCTTGCGCCCAATGCAAATCTAAAATGGGTAGGTCTGAAGTAGCTACATTAGTCATAGGCGTGGTTTGGGCATATCGTGCAATAAACCAATCAGAGCGTCATCTCACACTCCCTTTACGAACAGTCACGCTTGTTCCGTGGCGAATTGCTATTATAATGGTGGATTGCTATTGATTTTTTTTTTACAAAATGTAAATAAAGAAATGTCACAAGACATACTTTCCTATGTTTTGGGCTCACTCTCACTGAATCATGAGGTTATGAATGCATGGTAATATTTTTGCAATGTAGTCTAACATTAGACCAAGATGACTCTTCTGTCAAATAAGCACTCCTCTTCCATTCTGCTGCTGGGGCATTTGGGTTAAGTGGCAACGGCACATGCATTTCAACATCACTTCTCCTTAAGTCCTCTAATATTTCCTCATATATGTCATAAACACAGCCATGATTTATGGACATATTGTGTAAAACATAACAAGGCACAAAGAATGCAACGACTTGAGTAGTGTAAAGTGCCTCCTGTCCTATCCAAACACCTGACGTGCATTTTCAGTGTGCCTAATGTCCGTTCAATTAGGCTACACTGCGTGTTTGTGTGTGTTTTCGATAAAAAAGCATTTCACGCACTGTTGTTGGCATCAGAAATGGTGTCATCATTAGCTATGTCTTTAACGGATAGCCTTGTCCCCATCACAGCCACCCATCCAAGGGGGGATTCCCCTGAAAGATGGCAGAGTTTGCCATAAATTAGTCATGGCTTGAACCAGGGTAATTCGCAAAGACATGGGTGATTTTACTATTAGCATCTCAAATGACTTGTATGTTGATTGAATGGGTTCCCTTTGCGGTTGTTGTATATCAGTGTGAGTAATTCATTCTGATTAATTTGGGTAAATGTGTACACTAGATGTATGCCTATTTTTTCACATATTCGGACACCACAATGATTTGCCTCGTGTGGTAAGATTTTTCCTTCTAATTATGTATGGATTGCAAAAACGGGAACTGCTGCATTTGTGTAGATGAGAGGAGCAGAGTGTATGCACATTGTTCACACATACATTATGGCCAAGCATGCGCCCTTAAAATAGCATCTGAATAACACACCGCTGACTTTTAAACAGGTTTTTCCTGGTCTGTGGCAGAATTGTTTTTTGGAACTGTAAGATAGCACCAGGGAACTTTTGCACCGGAACACGCCTCTTCTTTTCGCTGAACCGCCCAACGTACGCAAGTTCATTCCCTAATTTACAGACGCACGTCTGTGGAGGAAAAAGTCCCCTATGCGTCGGGTGCAAGATAGGAATGATACATGCGTTGGTGTAAAAAGTCAATTGCACTGGGTGTAAGATAGGGCCCAGCGTCTCCTCACCTTTTTACACACTCTAAACAGGGATCTCATACCTACTAATGAGAGAGGTCAGGTTTGTGATGAGTTAACAACAGATGTGGTACTTTGAGATAATGTGAGTTTCCATCACTGGCCACCCTGACAGAGGTGAGCAATTTTTTCCCTTCATCTAGTGGGGGTGTCCCTAGTGGTAGCTTAGCGGATGCACTAGATGTAGCAATTAGGGCTGAGGATGGCAGTTTGACAGGTGAATAAATCAATTAAATTATATGTTAGTTCTTCTAACATATCACACATTTCAAATGCAATGTTGATTATGATGATAACCTAGAAGGCACAATGAGAGATCTTGACATGTACCTTCTTCTGGCTCCCCAAGCAAGCTCTGGCAATATTGTTTTCTGTCAGCCACTGTAGTTGGATAATTCCTGAATGTCCTTTCAAATTAACAAGAGAACAAGTTAAATACATGCACATGATTGATCATGATTAAGAAATTTAATATTTGAACAAAATTCAAAAGTGATTCACTAGTTATAGCTCAAGGCCAGTATGTACCCTCTAGTAAATTACACTAGACTCTTGCTAATCCAGCCCTTAATAAACTGGCTTTTTTCCCGCAGTAAATTATTTAACAACAAGATGTGCAGTATCGACATCCTTGCCTCAGGTCCAGTGTAACAAGAGGTTAACTTTGGGTATGTTTTTTAGTGAGAATTTGACAATAAGGGGGCAATCCTTATGTAGTTAACAAATAACGTTTAGAAATTAAGAGAACATGGTTATAAAGTCTTTTAAATATGCATTTAATTAGAGAGAACAGTATTCTGAAAATATGTCAACTCTGTTGTGCGTAAAGAAATTGGGCTAGGTTTAAGGCATTTTCACTGGTTATTAACCATTACATTTTTGATACACTTGGCAACTCTGGCTGCAACACTTTTTCCAGATTCATTCACAGTGATTCACTTCTGAGAAGACAAAGAGGAGAGATTGGATGACCCATGAGGTTGATGAACTTGCAACATATTGTAGTTCATGGTTATTTTGCTGTTGTATCTATTTTCTTGTAAAAACTTTCTTCACATATTTTCAGATGGCTGTGGCATATGTACATACAATGATGAGAAAGTTTTGAATAAATGTTTTGTTGAAAGTATAGTTTGTCTGATTACTTTTTTGACATCAGTACTATTCAGCTGCCTACATATACTGTAATGTTGTTAGCAATTGGACAATATTACATACTGGGTAACTATCAAACTTTCAGAGTACAATGTAATTTGACAAGATGTCTTTGCATTTTGATTGTCTTGGTCTAAGCAATGGTAAAGGGCCTTTTGCTTTGATAACAGTGATTTGTTCATTTATGGACTTATTTACATTTGAAACGTGTCAATAATTTTGACTGAGTGATCTCCTTTTGCAAGTCACATAAAGTGGTGTGCTGAATATACCATGTGGTGTGAGGATTTTAGTTAGATTTGTTTTGACAATTGTGCGTTTGTTTCAGTAAATGTGCAAAATTGATTGAGAAAAACTGTAATTCCATTAACTCTGAACTTGCCGGATCCTTCTCCCTCTCGTGCGCCTAGATTATGTGTTATGGACTTTCAGATTTACAGTGAGTCAAGCACAGGAAACATTAGAGTTACATGCACTCTCAGTAATCTGGCACTCACGCTAATCTGGCATGTCTCTGTGCAAATAATGGCTGGATTAGCAAGTGTGTAGAGTAGTTCTAAACTAGTTGATTTACCTGAGACTGAAAGGGACAGCAAATTAGGAGTCTTTAGAAGTGGAAGATCCATTCCTACATAAAGAAAGGTGTGTTCAAAATGCTGTCTGTGTGGCTCTGATAAGGACAATAGGTTAAAATAGATAATAATTAAATTACAACTTCCTGTAGAGCCTGGATAAGACAGTCAAAAATATTATTTCCTAGCTGCATCACAAGAGTAGATATACACAGTTATGTAACCTTGTATTCTCATGGCAAATCGTGGTTATCAGTACGTAATGGAAACGTAGACAGACTTACGATATGGCCAATCAAATGTTTTTTACGTATTGAATCACTGTATTACCGGAACATCTCCAAGGCGTTACATGTTAAGTTAGTGAGGTTAAGGTTAGGGTTAGGTTAAACATACTTTTTTACGTTTTGTAACCATATGAGGCTTTATGTTTCCCTGACTCCCTGAATTTTTTTTGTACAATTTGTCACATATCACCATGAGAACAGCCTATATGTAGATGAGAATCTTTGGCCTGACAGATTGGAACTTCAGGAAGTGTTTCCTATGGTAACCTTTTTTATGTTTATACAGTACTTTTTTCCCTTTTTTATACAATAGTTTTGTGTTTTTTCTTTTTTAACTGCAATGACACTGTCATTTGTTGACAGACCAAAAGTCAATGCATAAATGTGAATCCTGTCTAATCTCCTGCAATCCAAACCTCACATAAAGGAATGTGTGACTGTGCATTGTTGACATGTATAAATTCCATACAGAAAAAGTGCAGCCTTTTGCATTTTCAATTATTGTCATCAAAAATGTTGCCGTAATTTACATCTGGAAATACCAACAGAGTACCTTATATTGACAACATGACTAAGTACTTTGACACTAACCATCTTGTTTGTGAACAATGGCACAAGGACTTGACATTCTGATGGCACTGGTATGTTCATTGACCATAGATTTACATTTGAGGAATGCACAAGAGATACAGAGCCAGTTACAGGCTTTTGCAGGTCATCCATTGTGTGATGCTGTTTGTACTAATTGTTTTGAGAAATCGACTTACTGGTTTAAAATGTTAAGAATGATTTCAAAAATGTACCAAAGCGACTGAGAAAAACTTTAACAAATGTGCATATAGAAATATGGACAGACAGAATATTAACACTGTGAAGGCGAGAGATTATATACATATAATGTGACAGTTAAGATACATTAAAAAGCCAAAATATGTTGACATCCTATGCCAACCTGCCGACTTTGTAGCTGTAACAGCTGCCACTCTTCCTATAAGGCTTTCCACAAGATTTAGGAAGCACTCTTTTGTCTAAAATGTTGTGTTATCTTGCATCATTAATATGACCCTTCACTGAAACTAAGGGGGCCTTGCCTAAACCCTGAAAAACAGACCCAGACCATAATCCCTCATTGACTATTAGTAGGAGTGTCCAAATACGTTGGGCTTTCTAGTTTATAAGAGATTCATGGCCTCCCTGTGGAACATTGTAATGGTGATCAGGGTTTCAATCCTGATCGCGTTATCCCGGCATTGTCTGGGGTTCTGCTAGAGGCCCCACAAAACGGCACAGTGCTGCCCAGGGTAGATGAGACAGTAGTCGGACACACTTTCCTAGGCACATTTCTCTCACGTGACTCCTTGTGTGCAGGTGAGGTGCTTGTGAATTCAATCACATTTTTATTGTTAACATTTGTGTAATTCCTCCCAGATTTGTACTGACTCAAGGCTTCCATATTGAACCAGCAGTGTGATAAGAACCAGATGGCTTGGCAACACATGCTTGAGGAAACCATGTGATCGATGCTCTTCCAGCCCATACTTGTGGAGGGGTTGCTAACGAGACAAGGCTTAAAGAGGAATTGGACATTACTGGGGGAGAAAAAAGAAATAAAAATATAGTGGAGAGAAACATAAGAATGACAGCAGGTGAATGGGGGGGGGGGGGGGGGGG
>JACXGM010001860.1:0-10493 GCA_016801145.1 Umbra pygmaea | reverse complement strand
GTTCATCTCCTGAGGAGAAAGCTGATGTTTAGAGACAGACAGACCCTGATACAGTGTGCTTGCTGGAACCTCTTTAGCTGTCATTCTTTCTCTCCTGCTCTCTCTTGCCACACACACACACACACACTTTCCTCTAATTCTGACAGATATAGGCCTGGGTGTTTGAGTCCACTCTGTTAGTTTCTATAATTCTTGTTTTATTGAGCTTGAGGAAATGTATTTTCAGTTGCAGGATTGAACCATTCAGACTACTGTATTTGCACACATTGTTCATTGTCTCTTTCGATGCGGGACTTAAGCCTACTGGTTTTAAACTTGATGCTTCCGATGGAGAGGGTGATATTGGCCTGGCAGCTTCAACGGCAGTGCCATATAACCGCTGTGAAGCTACTCTAACAGACAGTGAGACTATGGGGGCACTATTGGCCCAGATCCTCCAGAACACCCTGCCAAAGAAAAAAGCATCTAATGGCTTAAACATCCGCCCAACAATATGCTGTGCTGCTTTGATTTACCCCAACACCACGATGGAGGCCATCTTTATTCTGGCAATTAGGCAAAGCAGCATATCATCTCCCCTTCAGCCCAACCCATGGCAAATCCACACGGATTCAATTATCACAGACCCCCTCTGTCTACGGCCGTTTGGCTTGTTGGGCGTCCGGCCAGTACACCAATGTGTTCAAGTATTCAGATAGCTGAGAGTGCAACCAAAAAACATTGTTTTTCTATTCCCTCTTCTCTATTTTTAATACTTTTTCTTGCCTATGAAACAAGAAACAAACATTGGAAGTGTGCAGTGTTGTGGTAAATATTTTACGAGAACAATAAGCAAAATGTATTATACTGTAACCACCCCATTTCTCTGTTGCCATGCCACTTGAAGGAAACAATCAAATGACATGGCCCTTGTCAACCCTCCCACTAAATTGTTCATTTTTATTTGAATCCACACCTTTTTCAAGTAGCCTAATTTGCCTAAAAAAATGGAGCGCTGACATTATTGGTTCAGTTACTACACATCTCTACTCTCAGTGACTTTAAAATGTTGACAGTGGTTTACAGGCTTTCTCTTCTCTTCACTCTCAATGCATCTGTTTCTTCTTCCAGGTGTGATAGTGCTCCTCCATTCCTCCACTTCAGATTGGTTAGAAGGGCTAGCTATTTCCTATGATTTGCATTGGTGTGGATGGGCTTTTGCACAGCTGAGATCAATGCCCTGATTTTGTTTACCCTCGCGGGTGGCAACACTCTTCACCTCTCAGCGAATCACAGGCTGCCATTGTCACCTGGGCCATTTGATTTGTCGCTAAGACAACGGCCTGTCAGCTGCTTACACACTCCTCTGTTTCTTCTTTCATCTGCAGGTACCGCCTTATCATCGCCACAAGGTAAGGCAGCACTGTCATTCATCCGCGTTCCGCGGCTATGTGAGAGTGTGTGTGAGGAGAATGTGTGCGTGTTTACAATTATTTGATTTATTCATTGTTTATCTTATCCGGCACGTCAGCAAACAAACAAAATGAACAAATGTATTTACAGCGACCTCTTTCTGTGTGCGGTGAAGCTTTGCTCTCGTTCTCCAGTCGTTCTATAGACTCTTGCCCGAGGTGTTAGCCATGCCAGGTCAGTGCGTCATCTGTGACTCATCGTTCTCGAGATAATGGACAACAATTGGTCCATGGAGAATCACAAAGCTCCCCTGTAATGTTCCCTCTCCGAGCGTCGGTGGCCAGTCAGCGCTGTTAACGCCGTGTTTATATTAAAGTGTGGGCAGAGCCAGTCATTGTGTTGCTCTGGGTAACTGGAGGAGGGGTGGGGTACGGTTTGGTGGGGATGTTAGATGGGTCAGCGCTATCTGCTGGGTTGTTTTGATTGGAGGGATAATGAGACAGTGGAAGCAGCCATTGTGAACAGCTCCGGGGGGTTCTAGAGAATGGCAGCAGGTATACCCATCCCAGCTCCAGCTCTATACACTGTGTAATGAAGACGGCACCGGCAGTGGGTGTGTCGTAGACTGTATCGCCTGATTGCGCTGGAGGAGACAATCAGCCGTGCTATCTTGCAGTTCTCGACTTTGTTGGAACTTTGTTTGCCAAACTTTGAGCGGTGTTGCCATTTAGTATGTGATAGCATAAGAGGAGATGGCTCCTTGGTTTACTCAGATGATGTTTGTTATACACACAGTGACAGTCCCAAGCACAGCACATTGGTACACTCACCATGTGCTTGGTGCCCTCACAACTTCACATGTTGGGAACAGGCCAAGGAACACACAATAATACACAGTAGCACATAGTAACACACAGTAACACATAGTAACACACAGTAACACAAAGTTACACACAACAGCACACATGAACACGAAGTAACACACAGTAGCACACGACAACACAACGTATGGGGGCGCTGATGGCTCAGTGGGTAGGGAGTCAGACTTGTAGTCAGAAGGTTGCCAGTTCGATTCCCGACTGAGCCAAATGTTGTTGTGTCCTTGGGCAAGACACTTTACCCTAATTGCTTCCAGGTCATTGATGTAAATAAGAAATTGTTCTTAGTCAACTTACCTGGTTAAATTAAGGTTAAATAAAAAATAAATAAAAGTAACACACAGTAGCATGCGGTAACATACATGAACACAAAGTTACACACAGGAGCACACACAGTAGCACACATGAACACACAGTAGCACACAGTAACAATAAGTAACACACAGTAGCACAAAGTAACACACAGTAGGACACAGAAACAGAAAGTAACACAAAAGAACACACAGTAACACACATTAGCACACATTATAGCACATAGGAACAGACAGTAGCACACAGTAACACAAAGTAACACACAGTAGCACACAGGGACACACAGTAGCTCACATGAACACAGAGGAACACACAGTAGCTCACATGAACACACAGTAGCACATAGTAGCTCACATGAACACACAGTAGCTCACAGTAACAGACAGTTTGTGGTATGAAATGATGTGTGTTGTAGATGTGTAATGAATGTGAAGCAAGGTGTTCATCATTTGTCAACACCCACCACCTTAAGTGCTGCTGAGGAGGTCACACAAATAAGGCTTGTCTGTCTGTCGATACCTGTCTGTCTGTCTGTCTGTCTGTCTGTCTGTCTGTCTGTCTGTCTGTCTGTCTGTCTGTCTGTCTGTCTGTCTGTCTGTCTGTCTGTCTGTCTGTCTCTACCTGCATGACTGACTGTCTCCTTTCCTGGCTGTCTTCATTTCTGCATGCCCATCTCTCTTTATCTATCTTCATGTCTGTTTATCTTTGTCATTTTTGTCCGTGTGTGTATGCATGTGTGCTTTTGTGTGCTCTAGTCTAGGCATCTTCTGGCTGTGCTCACAGGCAGACACACAGCTTCTTCAAGCTCTCTCCCTGGTCTCACTGCACATTTACACATTGCTCTGAATTACACGCACGGGCTTGTGAGAGGATGTGTGGCTGTCTTCATTCACCACAGTGAGGGAGGGATTTACAGATATTACAACAGCACCAGCTTCAGGAAGCCTCTGGGCCTATATCTCTGATAAAACACACAGGGTATTCTTTCTCTCTCTTCTACTTGCCTCGCCCTGTGTGTGTGTGTGTGCGTGTGTGTGTGTGTGTGTGTGTGTGTGTGTGTGTGTGTGTGTGTGTGTGTGCGCGTGTGTGTGTGTTGGTTTGTTTGTGTGTGTGCGTGCATGTGTGCTTGCGTGTGTGGTCCTGTTCAACTGCTCATCAATCCCACCCCCTCAAATGGCAAAATGCTCAGGCTATCTGTCTCTGATGGCTGATGTGTACATGTGGTACGTTATCAAAGCACACGTCTTTCGGCTGGTTCGGCCATCTTTCCTTCACCCCGACCAGAGCAGCTGTGGCAGTGTGCTGTTTCAGTAGCTGAACGACCTTCACGCTTCTTTCAATAGCACCGCGTTGGATGGCTCCTCATTATGGTCTAAACTCCGACCTCCACTGAGCATCTCAACACTGACTCGAACGTTTCTCACCTAATCTCTCTCTCTCTCTCCTACATCTGTCTTTTTTGCTCTGCCTGCAACATCTCTCTTTCGAATTGTTTTTACATCTTTCCCTTTTTCTACCTACCTCTGATCACTCCATTTGCCTTTGTTTTTTCCACCCCACCCTGTTTCTCAGAGCCTAATACGGTATATTTATGGCACTTGCTGGAAACAAAGTCTCTCAGAGACGTTCATCTGATTTCATTTTCAGAATGCCAGCGATAAATTTATCAAATGGGCCGAATCGAATCTGAGTCTCGCGCCGGCCGATCCGTCATGGCGAGTCCACAGGGAACTGTGGGCGTAGTTAAACTAGCCAAAACCCTACGCTGGCAGACGAGATGGAGGACGGGCGGGGGCTGGACAAGAGAAGGGAGTGAGCGTGAATAAAGAAAACGAAAGAAAAAGGCTGCAGAGAAAAAAGAAAAGAATGAGAAATTCGTAATTGCCATCAACGGAACGGTTGTGTAATAATTTCCCGCTTCATTATAATTCCCTATTTTAAGGAAATGGAAATGTGCCGGGCTCCCCGAGGAATGTTAGGCCTCACGTGCATCTGCATGTTTCAGTATTCCTGTACGGGACGGCAGAGTTCAAATTGTATTCTTCAACACAGCGGAGCCCCGCTGGGGAAAATGGGCTAAGTACTTGTGCTGCCAATGGAGAACCATGATAATTGATCAATCACAACACAAGTTAATTGATTTGGCTGCAGAATGCCTCTTCCTTTCATAGAGGATGCAGCGTTCTCCTTCACCCAGAGCTGCAGGTTCTTAGAGCTGCAGGTTCTCCAATTCTCTGGGACACCTCCTCACACTCATGCTTCAACCTCCCTCTTTGTCTTGGTCTTGCTATCCTCCTCGGATGCCTGATGTCTCTGTCTCATGTCCTCCTTCAGCTCCCGTTAGAAACACTGACTCATTCACACCTTTTTTGTCCCTCCACATTTCTTTCCATAAATGTAAATGTACAGCGCTCCCTGGGAGACATGACTCTTCTGCACAGGTCTCCTTTTTCCTCTTTCTGTCTCATCTGTTTATTTTTGTTTGTCTGTCTGTCTGTGTCTGTCTGTGAGCGTGTGTGTGTGGGCTACATAAACTAGGTGTGAGCACGGTAAAGCAGCTTAGCACCAACAGGCGTAATGAATTCAGGGCCCCAGGTCCCTGTAAAGGAGATCAATGCTGCTACTCTGTTGGCACTGTAGAGCCTGTCAGCGCTTAATGATTGGATGAAACAGTCACATGGCCCACAATCCAGCTGAGAGGCACTGTGATGTGTGCTACTACTTTTAATATATATTCATATAATTAAAAAAAATACTTATCATTTCACATGCTATGGTGTGTGTCACTACCAATGCTTTAACGACATGGTGTGAAGGTAAGGAGATGGACAGGCACACCTACGTAGAAATCGCTCTCTTGCCTGCGCAAATACCACTGTCAAACACACTTCGTCCCAAAGAGACAGGATGGATGTTTCCAGAATGGCATGAAGGGTGAAATTGAGGTAAACCAAAGAGAGAAACCCATGATTGCTAAATTGAATTGAGCGAATTAATTCTTGTTAAGTTCTTGTACATTTTGGCAAAGCTTTGGCTTCATTGTTTGATGTATACATTCATGCCAATTAAGCATATTGAATTGAATTGAGCGAGATAGGGAGGGATAGAGAGAGAGTGGGAGAGAGAGGCCGGGGCAGGGAGAGATGGAGAGAGGGAGAGGGAGAGAGGGGGAGAGGAAGAGGGAGAAATGGCTATTGATTTGGTCCCACTCTGAGGAGACAATATATTACACATCAGGATGTATCAGAAATAACTATATGAGTACATAAACAACTCAAAGTATTTCTACATGTAAACAACTCCAGATATGGACAGTAGTAACTATAAATGAAAACATTTACTAATTTCTACTGTATACAGTACATGTAACAAGTTCCAAATCGAATGATGTTTTAAACTGTTCCATGGATCATAATTGTAAATGTAAACAGCTCAGTGAATGTTGATGGCATCACACAGGCTTGGCAGTTCAGATTTTTACTATGGTTATTGTTTATGGTATTATTTAATTTTTCTGTAGACTGAGTCTTGCTCGGTAATGTCCAACACTGAAAAGTGTGCCTTGAATATCTGAGAGCATCTGTGATCGATATAACCTGAAGGAATTCATAGGGAAGTGTCTCTACTCAGAATTCAGCACACAGAGTATAACACGGCACATCTGTGTTGATTTGTTTGTTCGGCTGACCGTAGAGGGTGTGTGTGTATGTGTTTATTTCAGAATTGTGTGTAAGTGTGTTTGTCTGTGTGTTCACATGCTAATGCAGAGGTGCGTGGAGCGACAGGGGCGATGCCGGGGTCAACAATCCAACTTTGTCAGAGAGAAGGGGGAAAAGAGGGTTTGCCCTGTTAGCCAAAGATGCTAATTTACCTGTCAACCTTAACTTACACAGGGAGCCGAAGGATGCACATCCTCCACACCAGCACCAACACACAATATGTCTCCCTGTCTCTTTCTCTCTCATCCCATTTATTCAGTATCATCAAACTGCCACTATTTTAATTGCTACCACCATAAATCTCTTTCTAACTCACATGATTACACTCTTACTTGTAGCTTTCTGCTTCTCTACCTGTTTTGTGTTCAATTTTCCCATCAGCTGGACCCCTTCTGGTGCAGCCACTGAAACGGTGTTTAATTGAAATGCACACACATTTCAGCCAACGTGTGGGCAACACTCCAAGTCTCTCACCTAGTGCTGTGCCAGAAGATGCCCGTCTATAGCTGCTGAAAGTGGGATATGTAGAAACAGCAGCTCCTCGGCTGGTGTGATCTCTCTGCCGGTGGAGCTGTAATGGTGGAGTTAGGATGTGCGGACACGTCTGGGGTTTGTTTACCGCCGTGTGCTGTTCTGCTGTGTGCTCGCCGTGCTGCACGGCTGCTCATCCTCCTTACATACCTGGGACGAGCGATAGCACAGCTGATTATATTGGCTTGTTTGTCCCGAGCCTGTTCATGCCCTGAGAGAGACGGAGGTCAGAGCAGGTTTGTTCGGACAGAAATTAGCAGATTAAAGGGCCCAAAGTTGGCAGGATTTAAATGGTGTCCCTTTGCAGGATCCCGACATGCCCTCTGTTTGTCGAACTGTGTTCGTTAGTTGCGAAGGAGATCGATGTGTTGATGATGTCGCTTGTGTGTGACAGTGAGGTAAGGACTGCGTTCTGATAGGCTTAATGTGTAAGATCCTTAGTGTTTTTAATTTTTTTGGGCTTGACTATTTCATGCTTTAAGTGTTTGAGACTGGGACAGAGAATCACAAACCTAGCAAGCTCACACACACAAACACACACACAGATTTTCTCCAGATGTATCTCGTCCTCATTAAGCCTGTCTGAGCATGGGAAACAGTTCTCTGTGGCTGCCTCTGACAGACAGAGAAACAGCAAATAAAGGGGGAGTAGTGAGAAATGGAGGAATAGAGACACATCACAGACCTCTCTCACTATATCCAACTCTCGCAAGTTTCAACTTGCCAATTAAATGCAGGAAACATTAGGAGTTTTTTTGTGGCCAGCCAACTTAATTTGTTCTGTGTTCTTCCCAGCATGGGGTGATTCTTGGTGATTGCGGCAGGGTGGGTAGCTCTGGTAGTTTCTGGGGGCAGGGGGACTGGCAGGTTGAGTGTAATTGATTTCACAAAGACTACAACTCATCAAGCCCATTGTGTGAACACATAAGATGGGCTGGGGGGGCTTGTCTAACGGTGTGTGTGGTACCTCAGATTGGGCCATTGTCTTCGGGATGGGAGATGATACTGTCAATGCTTCCTGTCTCCCTTACTGCAGAGGTGTTTTTGATTGTCTATTTATCTGCCCCACGATGTCAGTGGTGGAAACGGGACCGTTCCCTGGAGGCTAATGACTCTCCGTCATGTTTGAACAACATGTTATTGTCACCAGCCCCCACCCCGCTCGCTGTCAGACTCACTGCGCCTCTGTGTCCTCTGGTGCGTTAGGGCCGCCGTACATCTCTGTCTGCTTAGGGCTGGGGGAACGCACAGTTGGAGGGGACGCCCTGGTGTGTTGGCAGTGAAGAGGAGGCGGGTGGCATATTGCACCCAGCGGGGAGGGTCCGGTGTGGGCCTGGCTCAGCAGTCAGCATGGGCGGTTAGACAGGATGGTGGAGGGAGTGAATGGTGGTTGATGCATCACTTTCTACTTTGGAGTCCACATTCAGTTTCCTTTGAGAGTGTCTGTGAGACGTTTGGAGAGTAGGAATCCACTTGTTCACAGAACATCTCACTCTCTGAAATAAAAAGACCCAGCTATCTGGAATACATACACCACAAGAGTACACAAAGACATGAGTGGAAACTAGGTTCACATCGATGGTCTTGGGGTTGGCTCAGTCCACAATAATCAATTAGGCACTCCTCCAACTACTGTAGGGGGCTTCTTTTTTATATGGTATTGTAACATAGCAAAATGTGCATATCTATGCGGAAACACATCATACCGAGCTGCACCCGCAACGAGTTTCACCCTCTGCCAACTCCACAGTCACACTAATTAGGCTTGCATTTTTGCTTCTCCAGTTTGTTGCGTTCATCGACGCTGCCTCGTAAGTGGCTCAAAGAGGGCGTCGCCACGGTAACACAGCCAGATGGATAACTCCGGTGTGTCAATGAGAGAGAATCCAACGGAGAGGAAGAAACCCGGCACCACAACTAACAAACAAACGACAACTGTGGAATGGACGAACATACTGCTTCTGCTGAGCAAAACATGAAAACCTTACCCTTTCTTTTAAGGCCGATGAGCATATTTAAATTTAATCCAGGAGTGTTATTATCTAACATACACTGCAAATCCCACTCATTTCCTGCCAACAGAAAACATGACGAGAAGGAGCCAGCATGGTAGAACCAAGGAGCTGAGCGTGGAACAGAGACTCGCTGTTAAAAACGTTTCTCCGCTCACTGCCCTACTCCCACATTGCTTTCATTTTGGTGAAAACATATCGTTAGAAGCTACTCGACTGTTTTACAACCCAGCCACAAGAACAATTGCATATTCAGTAAGCCACTGCCTCTAAAGGTAAAAGCATTTTGCGCCAGTCTACCGCGGTAATGGCATTCCAACACTGAGCTGGTTAGACACCCAGCATCCAAAATCCTGTCTCTTGCCCTGTAAAGTGCACTTCCATTCAGTCAGTGCCCATGGCACCCAGGTCTGAAACAAATTCAATTCATAGTGAATAGGATGCCATTCATGATACGCCCCATGAGATCTGGTGATTAATAATCACATTCTGTGGTGTATTCACTGATTCCCAAACCATTCTCCACTCCTCTCCCCTCGGCGTTCTCCGCCTGCCGTCTACTGACATCCTAATGTTCAGACATCCAACTATTCCGAGGATTTATTCTCCTTCCCAGGCGGGGGGTTATCTAGAGTTAGATAGCCAACGCTGATCCAGGGTTATCCTGCAATCACCTGGGGGGGTCAGCTGTCTCCTCCACAATGAGGGCTCATGTTTGCAGACGAGAGAAGCAGCTAATGTTAACCGCTGTCGGACTCATGCAGGGAGCAGGAGGCGTGGACATGGGTTTGTTGATGAACAAGAAGCACTGAGGAAGCTCAAAGGTATAATGTAAGAGGGGAAGTGTGTCAGTTGACAGTTTAAGCACTATTTGGGTAGGTCCAACAGGGTGATAGAGGAACGTAGGGAGGAAAGATAATACATATTAACATCAGTCTGTCTGGGACACGGCCAAGCACTATGGTCGGGTCAATCTGAGGTAAAGCTACAGTAGGACGGAGACCTCAGAATCACTTGCTCTCAGTTGCAAGCTGCTGTTTTTCTTACAAATCTGTTACAAAAACATCTGGACAGCTGCTGCCCTCCTAAACGTTCCCTCAGCACTCTGCATTTCCACTCTCAGCAAAAACCAGCGAGGAAACCAACTCAGGCAGCTCATTATACCTGATTCTTCTCACCTGGGTAGAAAGGTGGCATCACAATGCGGTGATTTTGCTCAAAGCTAGGATCATTCCAAATATAATACAACTCTTGACAATCTATAATTCATACAGACCCTTGAGAAGAGAACACAACTTAGCCCATTAACGTTTGAAAACGACAGTCGGGTCACAGCTGCGCGCGAAACACAATACAACACATAGATGCACATTTTCAGCAGGCGCTGGTAAAATGCTGGCCCTCTAAATGGAAGCAGAACGCTCATTAGGAGCTAGTTGACATGCATGTTGCCCCATAAGCAGTGAAGCCGGGTGTTGAATTAGCATAGCATTGATGGTAGCGATGACAGAGTTTAGGCTATTAGAGTGACAGTTTTTGTGTGTGTGTGTGTGTGTGTGTGTGTGTGTGTGTGTGTGTGTGTGTGTGTGTGTGTGTGTGTGTGTGTGTGTGTGTGTGTGTGTGTGTGTGTGTGTGTGTGTGTGTGTGTG
>JACXGM010001859.1:29953-42668 GCA_016801145.1 Umbra pygmaea | reverse complement strand
AAACACACGCACACACACACGCATACACACACAGTCTCATACACACGCACACACACACAGTCTCATACACACGCACGCACACAAGCACACACACACACAGTCCCACACAGTCTCACACACAGTCTCAAACACACACAAACGCACACGCACACACACACGCACACACACACGCACACATGCGCACATGCGCACACACGCACGCACACACACACACACCACACACAGTCTCACACACACGCATGCACACACACACACACTAGCTGACAGGGCCAGTAAAACCATTGACACAGACATAGCTGTTTTAGCTATGAGTAGATTAAAATCAATGCCAAAATTAGACCTCATAACATCCAAAAATGGCCGTTGAACAATTTACTGTGACACATTTCCAGAACCAAATAGTGATACTAAATGGTCGATAAAACAGCTATTTACTGTATCAAGTAAGTTATCATGAAGAACATTTAATCTACAGTAGAGTATATTCTGTAAAACAGTGTCAGAAAGAGCAAAACTAAGCAATAAGTGTTAAGTAAAGGTACTGTTTTAGGAATTATACAACAATATATTAAATTTTATTTGGAGTTTGTGTCAGTTTATACATCTTTACTTAGTTCAGTGTCACCAAATAATGGAATTGTACTAACCATTTTACTACAACTTGGATGAAATCATTTTAGCAGAGCACCAAGGCCCTCCTAGAGCATTGGGAGAACTGCATGCTATTGGTGAGCACCTGGAGGCATAGGCTGGCTAAATACACTGCTTCAACACATTAAGGAAACACACAATCATCACGGTATAACACCAAGTCAATGACACTTCAGGGACCTCAAGCTGTCCAGGTAGGAAGCACAAGCGATTTTGTATCAATGTCACTAGTTTTGGTGCAAAAGAAAGTGATAACAGGTCAGTGGAGGGGCAACAGCAACACAACCCCCATAAAGGGAACGGTTGCATTCAATTTCTCTTTCCTAATCTTTCCTGACTCATTTTCTGCTTTGCATTTTGCTAGTGTCCTTGTCATTACTGGTAGCATGAGATGGTACCTGCAGCCCATTCAGTTTGCAAAGGTAGTCCAACTCCTCCAGGATGGCAAGTGCCATTGCAAGAAGAATTGCTGTGTCTCCCAGTACAGGAGATAGCAGGAGATGTGCCGTTACACAAGGAGACATGGAAAGGGCCGTAGAAGAAACAGGAGGAGCACTGCCAGAGCCCTACAAAATGAACTCCAGCGGGCTACGGATGTGCATGTTTCTGACCAAACTGTCAGAAGTACTAGGGGAACGTTGAGTTCAGGCATAACTTGCTAGGTTATTGTGGGTAATGTTAGGGTAAGGTGAGGCTAAGGTTAGGGTTAGGTTATGGTAAAGTGACTTTTTAATGTATTTTTTATATTGCCACAAGAACAACCTGTAATGTCAGGTCTCAAGAAGAGATTCCCAATTTCCCACATTGTGGAACCTTACATTCTGATCTGGAATTATGGTATACTGTTACACATCGGCCCGACTGTGAAGCATAGAAGCCAAGGATTAATGACATGTATGACCAGTTCAATGATACTCAGTGCAGATCACACCTTCATTCCAATTTATACAAGAAACTTTTTACAGCACAAATGTATCTGGGTAATTGATAGGCTTTATATTTTAATAGAGGAGTCAGTAGCTTTACACATAACACTGTACCTAAAACAATAGTGAGATTAAAAGTCCAGAGTGTGTGAAGTCTGAATGAGACTAGCCAAGGGACAGTAACAATGCAACACAGGTTAAATCATTTTCTGTAAAAGGTCACAGTGGGTTCCCAAAGAAACATTTGTTCCACAAAGCAGCTTACTCTCCAGGGGTATGGTAAAACAATACTCATCTTATTTTTGTATAATATTATATCCATTTCTAACACTTGACCTGGGTAACTTCAATAGTGTTAGTTTGAAGAAGGGGTTCATTATAGAAGCTCACGGATACGACCTGATTTCCTCGTTTTCTCTCTCTCCTGGCGACACTTTGTTCAATTGCCCTACATGGCATCTCGTCGCAATGGGGCCAGGCGATTATACCGCTGTGCTTCTCTTACTTAATGCCCAAACCAGGAGATAATTTAAAATATCTGGGACAACTAATCATGATTGCTTTCTTATTTTATGGATCTTTCTCTTCATGTGTTTTTTATCTCTAGGGAAGGAGACGGGGCGATGTCTTGATTTGACCGTTGACATACTTCCTGTAGGTTGCTTGTCTGTGCGACGGTTCGGTTGTCTCTAGCATTGACTGTATCCCCTGGGTGTTTCAGAGAAGCACGCAGCTGTTTAGCACGGAGACACAACATAACCTGGGGTTTCTGTCAGTGGCCTTGACGCAGACACGCACACGAACACACACAGCGTGCTCACACAAATGCAGACGTGCCCACACTCACACACACAGTATACCCGGCATGCGCAGTGTGGTGTAACCTGAGGGTAAATTCACTGGCCTTAAATTACATTTCTCAACATGACAGAAACAGAAGTTGTGTGGAATTATTCTTTCACTTTGGCTCTGGGTGTTAAAGCTCCCTACGGCAGCCTGTTGCCAGCGCGCGTTAGGAGAAGCATCTGTAGAAAAAACACACGGTCACTGTGCACACATGCACATATGAAGAACAGACATGTACATGCACACACATGGTGTGGAAACAGTTTCTGTTTGAATGTCACATCCATTCCTTCTAGGTGGTCACAGTATATGTCAATACTATCACGCCCACAGTTTAACCCTGGTAGGTAAACACAGAACAGACAAAACTTCCTGGGAAGTCCACAGAATCACCCTGGTTCTCACACATAACAGACAGCATTTAAACCCATCGATAATGACTCATTGCCTATGTGGTTTCTACGCTATTATTTCAAACGGGTTTTTGTTAACTGTTAATGTTGATATTTAATTGCTGTCTTTCTCTTTGGTTTGAAGATCTAATTGATAACCTTGCAATGCTTTGAATTTTGATGTGAAGTTGCCTTATTATTGTCGCGCCTCTGCCTCTTCCTCTCTTTGTTTTTTATCAAGAGACCTCAATGCTGTTCTAAAAGCCACCTGTGCCAGTATACCCTGTTGCTTCTCTGTGTGTCCATGTAAAATTATACCATATTGGGTAAACGCAATCATCAGCAACCGTTGGCTTTGGTGTTGTTTTTCTATGCTACCTTGGCACTCCTGTAAATGGCAGCTGAGAAAGACAACTGACGCACAAACACACAGACACACACACACACACACACACAAACACATGTGGGGTATTCTCCCTCGCACAGCCTAATATCCAGACAGTCATCAGCGATGGGAATGGATGGACAGGGGTTGGCTGACACAGTTCCATACATGGTGAGCTCTCTCTCCTTCTCGCAGTCCGTCTCTCACCCGTTCTCATCCCCGCCTGCCCACGTTTTTTTAAGTTGTGTCCTCAGTTTGCACTTCCCTGTACCCCTCTCTTTCTCTCCCTCTCTGTGCCTTGATTGATATATCTCAGTCTGGCTGCATTTTCAATGTTACTTCTTGTTCTGTCACTCTTTTATTATTTTCTTCACACTCTCTGTTGTTGGCCAGGCTTCACAATAAGAACAGTGCCAGCTGACTGGCACGCTGGCACACAGGGCTTGAAAGGATGCAGGGCATAAAGGACACTGGGTAAACTGGCACAGAGATCATAGGGCGCAGGCACTACACTTCATGCTCTGCACATATTCTCTAATAAGTAAATCATCTGAGAAAGGGCCTCGTGATCAAGCCCCTATGGGGCCACTTTCACTAAGCCAAGACCTGTCCCTTATCTTTGTCTTTCACACACTTCTGAGACGTCACTGCTCAGATCCGTCCAGAGGAAGGGGACGGATTATCTATTAAATATTCTTTCAGATAAAGTATCTAGTACTCATTTTAGCAAGAAGTCCCACTGAAATGTAAGATTTATTATTTGTGGATTAAGCAAAAAGCATGACTGTAATCATCTGTAATTCATTATGTGTTACTGATCAATAAATATGACGTTCACAGTTTGTGCAGCACCAGGTTTAATGGTCTGAGTGTTCTAGTGAGTAAATGTGCGGTGAAAAGAATGTTTGCTGTGGTTCTCAGTGAGGTGTGGAGGTCTTGACTGTGACAGCAAATAGAGCCCACAGCCTCCTCTTGTCAAAGACGCCAAATGTTCACTTAGAGTTCAGCCCTGAAATCTGCCCCAGAGAGCAGCCGGATGTACGTTTCCCCATTGTTGAGAATCATGGTTATTTGCTCATTGTTTGGGGGCAGAATGTTTCAACACATTGGGAAAGGGCTAACACTTCATGACACAACTGTGAGATTGGTGAAAGCCTACCCTTTGCTTTTGCGACCTCTCTTCCGACCCTCTGGCATGAGGTGCGTTGGGAAAGCTCACTTTCTGGCCTATTACCTCATGCCTGACTGGATGTGTGTCTCCATGAAAATAGACCACCATGGTGTATACAGTCATGGGCAAAAGTTTTGAGAATGTCACAAGTATTGTTCTCCAAAATGACTGCATTTCAGCCGTGCCATAAAAAGACCAGCTGCCATCATGTCAGTGATTGTCTCGTTAACATAGGTGAGTGTAGAAGTCTAGAGATCCCTCTGTCATGCTGATTGAGTTAGAATAACAGATTGGAAGCTTTAAAAGGAGGGTGATGCTTGAAATCATTGTTCATCCTCTGTCAACCATGGTTGTCTGCAAGGAAACAAGTGCCGTCATCATTGCATTGAACAAAAAATGCTTCACAGGCAGGATATTGCTGCTAGTAAAATTGCACATAAATCAACCATTTATCGGATCATCGAGAACTTCAAGGAGAGAGGGTCAATTGTTGTGAAGTTGTCAGGGTGCCCAAGAAAGTCCAGTTTCCTGAAGTTGATTCAGCAGGGAGATCAAGGCATTACCAGTGCAGAACTTGCTCAGGAATGGCAGCAGGCAGGTGTGAGTGCATCTGCACGCACAGTGAGGTGAAGACTTTTGGAGGAAGGCCTGGTGTCAAGAAGGGCAGCAAAGAAGCCAATTCTCTCCTGGAAAAACATCAGGGACAGACTGATATTCTGCAAAAGGTACAGGTATTGGACTGCTGAGGACTGGTGAGTGATTTTCTCTGAAAAATCATGTTTCCGATTGTTTGGGCCATCCGGAAAACATCTTGTCCGGAGAAAACAAGGTGAACGCTACCATCAGTCCTGTGTCATGCCAACAGTAAAGCATCCTGAGACCATTCATGTGTGGGATTGCGTCTCAGCCAAGGGAGTGGGCTCGCTCACAATTTTGTCTAAGAACACAGCCATGAATAAAGAATGGTACCAACATATCCTCCAAGAGCAACTTCTCCCACCGATCCATGAACAGTTTGACCAATGCGTTTTCCAGCATGATGGAGCACCTTACCATAGGGCAAAAGTGATAACTAAGTGGCTCGGGGAACAAAACTTAAAAATTTTGGGTCCATGGTCAGGAAACACCCCTGACCTTAATCCCATTGAGAACTTGTGGTCGATCCTCAAGAGGTGGATGGACAAACAAAAACCCACAACCTCTGACAAACTGGAAGCATTGATTACGCAAGAACGGGATGCCATCAGTCAGGATGTGGCCCAGAAGTTAATTGACAACATTTCTCCCAAATTCCAAATAAAACTGCATACCTCAGCAGTTTGAGAAGCCAGGCCAGATTTCAACTGCTTGGAATGTGTGGTTATTCCCTCGCGACACGCAGGCTGGAGTGTGTTATTGCGCTTATAAAATGGTTACCAACATTTTACTTGTGAAAATCTATTTTTTATTTCTATTTTTAGCAAAAGAAAATGGTCACAAAGTGTGTGGTTATTATCCCCCACCACTCCTCTTACTGTTGCCATGTTAGTCTGCCACATAAAACAAGTAGTTCCTATTAAGCTAATCATTTAGATAGTAAATAAATATTATTTGTATATGTACTGTATTCATGTTTATTTTCTATTTCGTATAAATGGGTTGTTGGATATTAATATATGACTGGTGCCTTCTTGTCGTTCACCTGGTGCTATTCGGGACTGATTGTGATTATTTACTTTATTGCATTCAGCCGGTTATTTCAGTCCCTACTTAGCCAAGGTAAATGAGAGGAGGGCGTGTTACATATTATGGTAACACTTTATTTTGAGAGTCCATCTCTAGATGCTCTACATATTATCTGCAAACTGTCAACAACATTTTAACAAACTATCTACTAACCCTAACCCTAATCCTGACCTTAACCATTCCCCTTATGTTAAACCTAACCTTAACCATTACCCTAAAACATTCTAAACTTACCCCTACCCTTAAAATACACAATTAGTTGCTTATCAACAGATGCTTTGTTGATAGTTTGTTGATAGTCATATCATCAACAAACTATCTGTAGTGCACATACAGATGGAATGTCAGACTCTCCAAATAAAGTGTAACCCATATTATGTAGTTGTGAAAAGAGTGTATTGTAGTTTGGAAGTTTATGCGTACGCTCTGTACATATTTATACCGTCTTTGTTTTCTGTGTCTATGCCGTGTTAGGGTGTAAGAGTATTAGACATATGTATATTTGTTGTGCTCCTGCTACAACAGTTCACCTGCAGCCACATACCGCTGTGTGTGTCCCAGACAATCTACATTAAACAACAACAACCATCTTCTCCCTGTGTGGCAGTACAGTAGTAAGCCAAAAAGTTCAGCCATTATGGACCAACAATAATCATGGGCCACAGTGATGCCAAAAGTAAATGTCATTGCCTTGCAAGGTGGAAATAAATGCACCTTCGTAAGAAGTGGTAACAGCAGTCGGCACACGTTAAACAGAACTGATACAGGTAGGACAATAACTCACAAATGACGATGACACAAGCAAACCTATACAGTATATGCACACTAACAACACTAAGTGGACACAGGTCCACTGCTTGAATAACGAGGGGAATGGTAATGTCAATGTGCCTGTGATGCAGACTGCCTGAGTCCCTGCACGCCAGCAGGGGGAGCAACAGGGCAGGGAGATGTGACGATAGCAGCTCACAGTTTACAGTATTCATATCATTTGTTTAGTTTAGCTAAGTAATTTGGGTTACACTTTATTTGGAGAGTCCGAAATTCCTTCTGTAGGTGCTCTACAGATAATTTGTTGATGATATAACTATCAACAAACTATCAACAAACTATCAAAGTCAAAGTCAAAGTCAAAGTGGTTTATTTATCATATGCATTGAACAACATACATCATCCTATGCAGAGAAATTCTTATTGACATGGCTCGGCGATTCTATGCAGTGGGCTTAAAAAGAAGAATTACAACAATATAGAATTTTAAAATAGGAATGACAATAGTAATAATAGTAATAGTAATAATGATAATAATAAAACGCTCTGTACTGAGCAGTGGTCTGGAAAAAGTTCAACAGTAGAAGCAGTAAGCATTATAGAATTGGCATGGAAAATTGTTTTCAAAGGTGCATTTGAATTCTGCTTATCTGTTGATAAGCAACTAATTATGTAGTTTTAGGGCAGGGGTAAATTTAGAATAAGTTTTAGGGTAATGGTTAAGGTTAGGCTTAACATTAGGGGAAGGGTTAAAGTTAGGATTAGGGTTAGGGTTAGTAGATAGTTTGTTAAAATATTGTTGATAGTCTGCAGATAATCTGTAGAGCATCTACAGAAAAAAATTTTGGACTCTCAGAATAAAGTGTTACCGTAATTTGTATTGATATGTTTATTTAGTATGTTAATTTGTTTTTATGTTAAAAAGGTGCTTCTCTCTCAGTATATTATTCAGTTAAGCTTTGCACATTAAGCTTTGCAAATTACATTTACCTGTGACATAAAGTCAGGAGGTTGGTGGCTCAGACCCAGACGGAATAGTTCAATTCTTCTAATAATTTATTCTAGCTACAGCACACCTCAAGAGTTGTCGCTCTCACATAGGTGGAGTTGATGTTAATCAGAGGCCTAAGTATGTTGTCATTCCAAAGCCATATCTCATTGGATACCCCCCTAACTCGCCCATATGGCAAAATAAGCTCAAAACGTTGGTCGTAAAAAACATGACTTGAACAAAAGTGGGAAGAAATAAGTTTTCAGAGTTAATTTTTTTCTCAATGGAAACAATTCAACATAAACATCCACATATTGAGTTCAGAATAGTTTTGAGTTTGTATTGACGCAAATATGCCAGTGCTAACATGAAAGCGCTGTATATACACAGCTGTCTCAAAGCAACCATAGAATACAGAGATGGTGTTTAGGTGTGCAAAACATGTCAGGTGGCAGTTATGGGAGATGATTGTTAGGTAAACTAAGCCAAACAAAATATTTTTTTTAACAGCAGTGAAAACTGTAAGTAAGAATTTTATGTTCAACCTCTGCAATTCAATACCTTAATATTTTGCACTGATTAATTCTTACTTACAGATTTATTGATTTAGTTTAATACAGTAAATTCATAAAATTAAAAGTATACACCTCCACCACAGATACACATTTAACTATATGTAAAAGAACCAATGACATCACATTGTCTCCAGAAAGTCACTTGATTGGATGTTACCATATCCCTTCCAAAGTTGTATCTTTGCTATACCCTGATGGCGCCACAGATGGTCGCCTCGGGGTATTGGTGCTCATATCCTGCACCAAAAAATTTACAAAAAAGACATGCACCAATAGACCAGAAATCCTTGTTTGGTAAAATTTACTTGGCAATACATTCTGATTCTACAATTGGTGCCCTGAGGTCACACAGGTAGACAGTATACATGTTTAATATTTTGTAAATACTTATATATTGGCAAATCATACTTTTAGCAATCTAGTTAGAGTGTTTTCATTTAAATAGGTACACAACTCACATTTTTAGTTTAGACTACTGTCTCCTGCCCCATGAGAACGATTGTAATGGAAGTGAACTGTCAGTCATTCGGTTATCATTCATTGAAAGGATTCCTGCAAAGCCTATGTATGGGTGGGTTCCTCCTGTTGTTAACCAAATGGAGTTTTTAATGCAGCACTGCCCTTTAAATACATTACTAATGCTTCAAACTTTCAACACATTTTACAGCCGTTCTTATCCACAGGAACTTACAGATATTTCTGTAGTGGCCTCGATTGGTGAACCATGTTATACCAACTGAGCTATGAAACTGTGGCTCACCCACTGAATTATATATACTATAACTTAAGTTTTGCCAGAAACATATTTGGAATAAACAATTCCAGAACTTACCGAAAGTACCGTCAAACCGACGGCACATCTACACTGTTAGACTTTTCTGTAATTTTAAGTTTAAGGTCAGTAACTGCTAGTTTTTGAGCTTGCTGTTACCGCATTTTGGCTAACATTAACTCTGCTTAATGCTAATGTTATATTCTCGATTCTGTTGGTTGGTTTGTCATTGTTTTAGCATGATTAAGTTAAACTTATTACTGTGTTAATAAACACACACTCTATAAGTTATGTCGAGTAACACGGAAAGTGTCTTTAACGTGAATGTGGTGGGGTGGAAAGGAATAATTATCTGGGTAGTTTTTTTAGCTGAAAAAAGATGTGTGCTAAATTAAATAACGTTAGCTGGCAAATGTTTACTGCATTTAGCTCTAGTTTTTAGTGGAAAAATTTGTGTCTCCAGCATTTGTGAAAAGCATTTTTTGCCCCCGGCTTCAGGGTTTGGTCAATCTTAAACAGCAAGATGTCAAGCAAAAATTTGCCTCAGTGCCCAACGTTACAGTAGTATTTTCAGTTTCTGTGATATTTCATTGAATTCAACCCTTTTAGTTCATGAGACATAAGCTACATATTGTGTAACTCAAAGAATATGGTGTTAGGAGTTGAGTATAGCTACCATGGTTAACCTTAAATTAGACCTATTGTTAAATAAGTGTTTTAAGGACTCTTTATTATTGCTTTAGGTTTTTCTTGTCAGAATAATGTTGTTGTTAGCTATCTAGCCATCTATTATATGCGATTAACTTCTAATACATCACATAAAATTCTATGTTATTCTAACACTATAAGAGTTACCTACATTATACTGGTTCCCTATGGGGGACCAAGTCTGCCAAAATAAGAAATAAATAATATATGCATGAATAAAAATATTTATACATAAAAATATACATAAAAATATACAAATATAAAATTATACATTTATTAATCAATATTATTTCCCTATTTATTTATATATTTCTGTGATAAATTATTTCTGTATTTATTTATTTTCATATTAATTTATTTCCATATTCTTTTATTTCTGTATTTATTTATTTTCATATATATTTATTTCTGTATTTCCAAATCCTTAGGCTAATGAGGGGGCGGGAATTAATCGTTCAACCATAGCAAGCAAGCCAAGAGTGGGGTATGACACAGGGTTGGTTTGTAGGATAAAGAATTCTTTCACCAACCAACCCCAAAAAGAGATGCAATGTCACAAACAGACAATCCTATTAACTGTGCCGACAAGTTGCATTTTTTTGGTGGCTTCAGTGTCACCTGTTGTGCTCCGTTAACTACCGTAGCTTGCTCTCTCGCTCAATCTCTTAGTTTCTGTGTGTGTGTGTGTGTTTATGTGTGTGTTTGTGTGTGTGTTCACGGCAACGGAATATTGCACTGGCAGTTCTATTCTTTGATGAAATGGGTTGACTACAAGATACAATAGTATCTATATTTTTGGATAGATCTGCCCACCCTTAATAAGTGTGTAGTGGACAGGGTTGCCAGACAAATTAAAAAAGTTGAAATAGCGTGAATAGACTTGCCTAAACTCAGTAGTAGTGACTGTCCACGTCTGTTGCTCTGATACCGATCAACCAATGAGAAAAAGATGACACCATGACATACTTTGAATGACAGCCTCCTCATTAGCTTAAGGATGTGGAAATACAGAAATAAATATATACGGAAATAAATAAATACAGAAATAAAAGAATATGGAAATAAATAATATTAAAATAGATATATACAGAAATAAATGATCACAGAAATAAATAAATAGGGAAATAACATTGATTAATAAATGTATAATTTTATTTTAATTTACATGCTATGTCATGATCTTATAATGTTCATATTGAACGTTATTCGAGTGTTCAATTTAGTTCCATACAAAGGTAATTGACCCTCTCATACGTTTATATTTGACATATTTCGGTTTTACAAAATAGTTCCCTCAGAACGTATTTAATGTGATTTAGGGCTGATTAGTCAATGAAATATAATTTTGGTATCAATGAAAGAAAAGCCAGGTTATTTTGGTGTGTTGCTTATTAGTCATCAGGAAAAAAATGCATGGATGTTTATGGTAATCCTCTAATAGTATTTATTTAAGAAAGCGGGTTTCTAACAAAGTGATAAGTTTTGCCACTGTGTTTCAATACTGCTTCTGTGTTCAGCATCCCAAGCATTTGTTTGTTTGTTTGATTGGAATGAAAAGAGCATCTGGGTCTCTGGGAAAGAAGGCTTGTTCAAGGCTGCTAGCCATATTTCACAAACAGAGGGAAAGAACAGAAGAGCATGAAGTGAGAGAGAAACAGAGAACCAGACACATCGAGGAAGTGACAGATGAAGAAATCTATAATCTGGCAACAAAATGACATTGTTCACTTACAAAATCAACATTCTGTCTCCCTGTGGGTGCGCGCGTAAAGTGTAGTGTTGTTGGCTGTTTATAGGTAGACTGAAGCATGTTTGATTCACAAAGTGTTGATGGGCAGCTATTGTGTGAGGGAGGGGAATACACACAGGCATAACAAAGGTTTACCTTGCCTTCGTGCCATATCGGAAACTCTAATTACAAACTTCCTACAGGGGAAAATGCCCATGAAACCACTCCAAATCGTAATTACGGCTAGGAAACTCAGCTACAATATCTTGACCTCAATCTATCTGACATGCTTAACTCTGACATCAAATGGCAACAAAAATGGCCACGATATCCAACAAAATTTTAAAGGAACAGGGTAAGTGTTCTTTATTGAATTCTATCCATGTTTCTGATAATATCTCGACATACTGCTGTCTTTACATCTGCTTCATACTGCTGCTTTATTACCTCCAATAACAAGATCTATCTAACATATCATAACCAACATGATGCAGAAAAGATTTCTGTTTATACACTCGTTCATCGCTTCTGAGATCAGAACATTTGAGATCTGAACACTGAGGTGTTGCACCAAACTGGATAAATTCTGGAGCTGAGATTCTCAGAGAGGAGACTTCAATACCACAACGGAGACCAGAACCTAGTTAGTCAGAAGGGGAAACGGCCCAGGCTGGGCCAGTGTCACGGAGACAGACAGAGGGATCGCTGGAAAGCCTGGTGGTCTGTTTAATGTTTCTTTGGCAAACACAGAGGCACTGTTACCCCATGGGCTCTGACCCTGCCCCAACGAAGAGTGGAGAGAAGGAGGGAGACAGAGGGAGAAGTAGTGATTAAGAGCTGGTCTGTGTGTGGGGGAGTTGACCCAGTTGACGGGGGAGTGTATGTGAAGGGCTAAAACACCTCAGATAAACATGTTTCTGGTATTTCTCTCAAAACACGACAAATGGAACTACATTGTCAGACAACGAGGATTTTGTGTCACCTAATTTCTAGCATTGGCAGTGACACACAATTACTTCATGAGAGAGAGAGAGAGAGAGAGAGAGAGAGAGAGAGAGAGAGAGAGAGAGAGA
>JACXGM010001858.1:28371-51016 GCA_016801145.1 Umbra pygmaea | reverse complement strand
TGTGTCAATTCACATTATTACACATAACTTCATTTCTGAAATTATTTGTTTTGGTTTCTTTGTATCTATGGATTACTTGGGTTGTTGCCACATCTGGTGGAAATGTAATGTCAATAGCACTTGAAAATATATTCACTGAGAAAAATGGTGACAAGTTCAATACGTATTTCACCCGCTGTATATATATTTTTGAATTATGTTATTTAAAAAGTAAATACTATATGTTTTCATGTCACGCATGTTCATTTAAAAGCTCCAAATCCTCTTATTTCACTCAATGGCCTTCGTGCCCTGGCATGTGGCCTTTGTGCCCTGAACATTTTTGTGACACCAAAGGTCACATGGCCTTGCCCCTAAAAAGATGAAATCCCAAGCCTGCATTGGAATGGCTTCAAGAGAGCGGTTGTTTCACTGATAAAAATAATGAACCAAACAACCCGCAGCAGAGAGAGGATTGAGTGTCTGGGGATGAGATTACTGCTTTACTAGACACAGACCCGGTCAACTCAATCCTATTGAATCAGCCAGACTGGTAGTGTCTACTCGCTAACTAGACAAGCCACAATCAGTTAACTTTCCTTTAGCCAATGCCAAACAAACGACTTGTTAGGTACAGGCCATCAGCTAAATATCATAAATATGCTTTTTTGAATAGTAATGTTATTGACAATTAATATATTCAATTTGTGTTGTCTGACTAGTATTTTAGATTATAGTTATTGTGAATACTACCATACTTACTAGTGAGGCATTTTGATGACTGCAGCATATTGTATTATGCCTAATCCTACTGTAAATTGATTCTCTGGCAATTTATTTAAGCAAAACGAGAATGATAGGACATCAGGCTACAGTATTATGTACTACTGTATATTGTATAGTAATTTATTTTATCCCAAAGGTTAATTAATTTGCTCATTGCTGGCTGACTTTTATGATAGTGTAGCACATTGAGTGGGTAACCTACAATTGACCATCAAATTTAAAATTACTTTAAAAACAGTGCTTGATGTGAATTCAGTTTAGAATTATCTGCCCTCTAGTTGTATGCCTTTATCTATATATGTCAAATTCTACCTATGCCTGGCAAAGGGAAGATCTACAGATGAATCAGTTCATCAATTAGTTCATCAGTTTATTCCTAGGGCATACTGATGCCATTTCTGTAAGTTTGTGAACATCATTCCTTATATCTAAGAGTATGCGTCACCCCCAAAAATGTTTAGTAGTTGCTGAACTGCTACCATCAAAAAGCCAATCAGAACATGCTGTATAAGTGCATTTTCTACTCCTTCTTAAATGTACACTATACAACTTTTATGTTTAAAGCAAACTAATAAAAATTAGACACTAATATGATTTCAATATGCTTGTTTACATAGGAAACCATTTGACCTATTTATTTCTGAATATAAAGCATTTGTTGTTCTAAAAATAATTTAAGTTTGGGTGGCTCAGTGGGTCAACATTGGGTGGCTCAGTGTGTCAAGTAGGTTGTCTAGCAACCGGAAGGTTGATGGTTCAATACCCGTGTCCTCCTGACCAAGTGTTGAGGTGTCCGTGAGCAAGACACCTAACCCCAGCTGCTCCAGACAAGCAGGCTGGCGCCTTGCACTGCCGTCGGTGTATGAATGAATTGGTGAATGTGAGGCACTGTAAAGTGCTTTAGTGGCCATTGTTTGGTTAGAAAAAGCGCTATATAAATGCAGTCCATTTACCATTTTATCATAATTCTGTATATTTCTACTGTAACATGTTTTTGGCTGCAAAGGTGGAGCCAGCCAATGATGATATTAAAAGAATAAGAAAGTAATACAGTACATATACATGTACAGTATTACTTTTTGATAATGTAAACATAAATCACAAGTTCTAAATGTAAACAGCAACCAGATATCTTGTGTACAGAGATAGATGTGACAAATTACGATTTCCCAGCAACTAATTATAAAAGTATGTAAAATATTCGCAAGACATTATTGGTTGGTCGGACTCTGATATGAATTGCAATCTGGAGGACTATGTTGAAACAAAGACATATTGTTTTCTCTAAAATTCACATGAAGCTAATTAATCACACAGCAGCTCTGTGTCGATGCATTAGGCAAAGAGGGTTAACAACATGTCTTCTCCCCTGTGGCTGTTCTCTAATACATGCTCCCCAGTCTGAACAACAAATAGCGCTAAGCCCCTTTCAATTCAGTCACGAATACAGCCAGAAACACATGCTGGTAAGTAAGATAAAGTTGAACTCTAATGACCTGACCTCCAGTACTGTACGAACCAGGGCCTGGGTCATATTCCATCATTAATGTATGTGGAATGATGTCACGTAAGTGTGGTGCATAGATATGATTACGAGTTGTATTCAAAAGATAACTATGGTAGGTCCATTTGTATAATGTGCTACTTACATCAATGCATCTAAATGTCAGAAACATTAACCTTTACACATTACTGCATATTGTATGGGATAGCATGAAGCAGCCATATAGTATCCAGAGTACTATATCCCTTGTACATAAATGTTAAACTCAACTTTATCTGATTTAACCATTAATTATTCTATTTGTTAACTCAAAAACATGTGCATTTAGCTTTGTACATTTAGAATTTCTGACAGGATAGGATTAATATATATGTTGGCTGCTGGGATTAAACTCAGCCTCTAAATGACTTATTCCATTTTTGTCTATTTTTTAAACCAGGAAAGGTCATAGCGATTTTCATCTTATTTCCAAGGATATCCTGGTAATTACATGGTGGATGTTGTAATTTAAAACGGGCAGCCAATACCTTATCTACTTTCAAATTAATTCTGAGAGCTGTGTCATTTTCACTTTGCACCATTTTTAAGGGTAGCAGGGGCTTCAAATATGTGGAATTCACATTATCTGCAATTATAAGTTACAGCCTTGAAATCGTATCCCACTGACTCTAAAAAAAACATGATTCTCAGCTGGCTAGTCTTAGATCTTAAGACCTTTACTGTATATCTTTCTAGTAGCAAATAATAGCATCTCTAACACCCAGAACCAGTTTTCCGCCTGTAGCCCTGACTGCCTGTCAGCCTCACTACCCTCAAGGCTGCTCCATCAGCACACTGAGGGTCACATGTCTTTTCCGTTTGCTCTAATGTATTTGAAGTAATGCAAATAGGCAAGTGTGAAAGTGCACACTTCTACGAAGGGGTCTGGATGCTTGACACAGACAGTTCCATCATAGTGAGGTAAAGTGCTACTATTTTTAACCTGCTGCCAAATGTGGCCTTCAGATTCTCCTCCAGGCTCCTCATCAAACGTCATACACACAACCACACTCATGTCTGATTTGCTTGTCAGCAGAATGCTAGACTCACTTCAGTTAAACTACTTGTTTATATAAAACCTGTAAAGAAGCACGGGAATCTTTATATTGACTCCAATGGCAGGAGCAGTGTGCAGTGTTCTGATCGGCAATCTACAAAGGAACAAGCAATCATCACATTATAACACAAAGTCAATTAAACTTCAGGGATATCAATCAGTCCAGTTAGGAAGCATAAACGATTATGAATCAATGTCACCTGTATTGATGCCAATGAAAGTAACAACAGGTGCACTGGAATTGCAACAGCAAGACAACCCCAAAAGGAAATTGTTTTGCAGGTGGTGGCCACAGGAAATTGCTCTCTCCTTATCCTTCCTCTTCTCTAGTTTTGCATTTTGCTACTGTCCTTGTCACTACAGGAAGCATGAGACAGTACCTGCAGCCCATTCAGGTTGCACAGGTAATCCAGCTCCTCAGTTTCACTTTCGGTTTCACCAAGGTAAGATTGAATTTGTAACATCTTAATCGAATTAAACCATTTGGCTCATGATAGTATTGTTAAAGAATAGAGAAATACAGCATATGAGAAAAACTGAAAGTACGTGTCACACAGCCTATTGCCCTTTTTAAGTGATTCGATTTTTGCAAAAACAAACAAGATCTGTCAGTCTTGAAAGCTACTCAGACTGCGGACTTGTGTCATCATAGCCAATCATATCTATAAGCCTATATGGAAATTAGCCATGTGCGCAGGGTGAAAAATAAATTGAATAAAAATACACAGCAGACTACTTAATAAGTTACATGTTCTTTAAAATATGCATGCATAACCAACTACAAAACAATTAAATTGATCACGTGGGCATATTTGCCATGTTAGGTGAGGTGAGTTGGCTATATAACAATGTTGTTCTATAACAATGCATCTCTGTGCTCTCGTTCTGTGTTGCATTCGGTACGGCAGGTTATGGTTCGTTTTTATATTGGCCAGACACTTCAGTTATGCCGTGAGCAACGTCAGTGTCTTGCCTTGTATATTAATAATAATTGGCACTGCATTTCTCCAAAATACCAGCATGTATCAGTGTGTGTGTGACGTGTGCCCTAGAAAGTAGACTAGAAGAACACAATGTAGCTTGTTTAAACAAAAATAAGATAAAATATAATATAATGTAAAATAAGGATGTAGCCGATAAACACGAATGGTGACCGAGAATAGGGGTCGTGTTTTTTTACTTCACGCTTATGAATTAGCTAAAAATAGCAATATTTCTGTGAATATTTCAGACATGATATTCGGTAACAAGCTACAGTAGCTATCATTTTTATGACACTAATTCTAGCATATCGCTTTGGCCATACCCAAAGTGTTTGCTATTTCTATGATGGTTAGTTTTGATTTTTCAGCCTAATGATGGCTTGCTTCAATGGCAGTGACAGCTCTTTTTATTACTGGTTAACAGCTTTGGAATCTTAAAAGTGTGGGGGGGGGCACACATAAAATTTCTGAAATCCCTACACTGTTCACCTGATTTAGATGTAAATACCCTCATGCACTTTCAGGTCATATTTTCTTTTTAAATAAAATCCAATATGCTGTGGAAGACAGCTGAAATAATAACCAAGTCAAAGTCTAAATTTTGATGGGCCTAACTGCAAAATGCACTTTCCTATTTTTTATATATAAAGAAACAGTCTTAACAACATTTGTAAGCTAAAGAGAAATTATTTCCATTGTCACGGCTAGAAATTCGACATATAGCACCTTTAAAAGCAAACAAATTCGCTTTTTATTTGTTCATTCATGTTCCCGTCATTTTAAGTATTAGCGGGTCAGCGGTGGAGGATATGCAATCAATAACTTATTGACAGTACTGGCTGTATCCACACCTCCTATCCACACTCTCAGACTTGGACTGAGGCTCTGCTCACTCCTGGAATGCACCCTAACTGGCAGGTGGTTCCTACCAGGTGGAATGTAGAGGATCTGTGTCTGCACCACATGCTCTCACTACGGATGTCCCCCAGGGCTCAGTTCTGTGCTCTGTCCTATTTTCATTTTACATCAAGACACTCTTCTTCTCACAGGATCTGTCCTATTCCAGCTATATCACTCAACTATTTCTCTCTTTTCTCTCTTCTGACACCCAGGTAGTAACACACGTCCCTGCGTGCCTGGCAGACAGCTCCGCTTTCTGATTATATTTCAGAATATTCTATTTCGACTTTGATATGTGATTCCCTGTCCAAGTTATCTGAAAAAAACACTTCTGTCAAACTATTGGAGTTATTTATATAATAGAACAATAAATGTTCATTTAAGTAAGATAATGGGCTATAAGCCATCCCGATGGCCAAACGGAACTGTATTTGTAAATATCTTCAAAATTAAATAATTTATTTTAATTGAATAAAGAAACACAGGGATTTATGAGACTCACATCAATGATTTTCAAATACAATTCTAAAGATTGAAATGTTCAATGAACGCACTTACTAACTGTAACCATAGGGGATCTAATAAAAGGCTGCAAGTCTGCAAGTCTCCATTCTGCAAGTATTTTCCACAGTGTTGGGTAAACCTACTTTTCATTTACATTCCAGTTACATGTTGAGTTCACAACTTTTGGGAAGTCCCTAAGTAAGACAAAATTATCAAGTAAATGGAGTTCATGTCTTAAAAGTAACCTATAAAACAAATAGAAAGAGTAAAGAAAATATCAATCATGGTCACCAGTAAGTTATGAACTCCATTCACCTGATCATTTTGTCTTAATTAGGGACTTCCCAAAACTTGTGAACTCAGCAAGTAACTAGAATGTAACTGTACAAGCTACTTTAACCAACACTGATTTTCCATATACTACATTTTAAATCTGTGCCAATGAAATACATTTTAAAAGTACACTGTACTTGTATCACTTTAGATATAACAACGGAAACTGGATAAACTTCCGGAGCAAAAATCCCTGATGACATTGATAGGCCACGCACTGCATGTGTCTGATATGATTTAATTACACATATAGTAAGTCTCCAATCGAATAACTAAGAAGTGGCTAAATTGACCAGTGTACTAACAGATTGATTTTCGAAGTCTGAATCAACCCCTAGGGGGTTAACGCATTAATAATCAGTTTTCTTTCTTCAAACTTAGCGAATATGACTGAACACTTCAAATGTTGCATTTTTCCAACCGCTTTATCTCTTCTTCCCTGCACAGGGAACCGCTACAGGAAGTGGTGTGGGTGGTTGGTGTGAAGGAGGAGATGGAAGAGGGGGAGTGATCTGACCTTAATACTTTCATCTATATCGCTTTCTCCTACCCTTCGAATTACACAGCAACACAACACAGAGCTAAAGCTAAACACACACAACCACTATTTTCACCTTTACCTCAGGTTTTCACAACACCATTGTGCCGTTGTGTATTGATATGCCAGGCGCAGGCATGGAGAGGAACACTAACAACCTAAGGCCATCGTTGCCTTGCTAAAGAAAATATTTCCCTGCTCAATCATCAACCTGCTTTTATCCAATGCAGCCCTCAGAAGTCGACACAGCGAGCATGCAGAGTAACATTTACTTCAAAAAGCTCTTGAAGCAGGCAGCCATCCCCGTTGGATTTAAGTCTAATATCTGCATAGTTGTTTTTCGCCCATGTTTCATCAATCAGCATGTGTGTATACTTGCAAGATTAATGTGGAAATCGTTTTTGTACCTCAAAAAAAAAAGGTTTTGGAACAGTGTAGTGTACTCTCATACTACGTACGTTTTGACACCTAATTTCATAGGAACATAATCAGTTGGATTTTCATTGGTGGCTTTCACATAACGTGGGCCCAAACGTGTAAAAAAAAGAAAAAAAAGTCTTTTTAGAATATAACAAGGAATGACAGTCTACATTACTCTTCAGCCGATCACCAAGGGTTTCAATTAAATCATCCACTATGATATTCAATTCCCTTATGGGAATCTCAGAGAACATGCTGAGGGAAAATTTAGAAAAATATGCGTTTAACCTTATTCCATATTAAGTAAAAAGAGTTGGTTAGTTAGCGTAACACTATATTGGTAATTAACATCATACTATTACAGTAAGTATGGCTGGTTATAGTGAGATTGGTAATGGCTGCAAAAGGGCTCCTGTCAGAGAGATTTGGTTTTAAAAAATCACTTTGATTGTTTTTATTAAGGCAGGTCAATCACCTGAGGACTAATGTTTAATATGTACTACTGTATAATTCCAAATTGTCAGTTATCATAATTGACAATAAATAATTAAAAGCAAGCTTCAATTACCCGCAATTATGCAGGCCAACACAGCACATTTCCCATAATAATAAGCAAACTACTAAGTACTGTAACAATACTGCAACGGCACAGACCGTTCTTGTTAAAACCTCATTACTGCTAGTGCCTCGTTATTTTGACTCAAACACTAAAGATTACTGTACTTATTATATGCTATTGAAATTAGTCTTGCTTAACATTACTTAACTTCTAGATGAGGCCAAAAGCTGGTTTTGTTGGTCATCCTTCCCTCTGATTCAGACCCACCCACTTGGGCTTCAAAATGTGGGTCGTTTCCAGTTCACATTTTAAGTCTATTTGTCACATGTACAGAACAGCACAAGGTGTTATTGCATGTACAGTTTCAACTCCAACAATGCAGTTATAATAATGAAAACAAATGTGTTCAAAAAATAAAATAGACACTGTCTTTATCACCAACACTTTGATATAAGAAGGGGACTAGAGATCAAGCATAATATACAGTATATTGTTAAAATATTCAGTGAGCGGCAGTTCTCTGGGTGAAAATGCCTTGTTGAAGGCAGAGGTCAGAGAAGAAAGGCCAAACTGTTTGAAGTCGATGGAAAGAAAACAGTAACTCAAATAACCACTTGTTACAACCAAGGTATGCAGAAGAGCATCTCTGAAAGCATAACATGTCAAACTTTAAGCAGGCTATATCAGCAGACCACACCGGGTACCATTCCTGTCAGCTAAGATTAGGAAACTGAGGTTACAATTAGCATCATGATCCCACCACAAGTGGGCAATAGAAGATTGGAAATATGTTGACTGGTCTGAGGAAACTCGATATCTGCTGCGACATTCAGATGGTAGGGTTAGAATTTGGCATAAACAACATAAAAGCATGTATCGATTCTACCTTGTATCAACGGTTCAAGTTGTTGGTGGTGAAGTGGGGAATATTTTCTTGGCAAACTTTGTACCTTAGTACCAATTCAGCAGTCTACCTGAGTATTGTTGCTGACCAGTCCATCCCTTTATGACCACAGTGTACCCATCACATGCGCCATGTCACAAAAATCACATAATCTCAAACTGGTTTCTTGAACATGACAATGAGTTCACTGTACTCAAATGGCCTCCACATTCACCAGATCTCAATCCAATCGAGAATCTTTGGGATGTGGTGGAACGGGAGATTCGCATCATAGATGTGCAACTGACAAATCAGCAACGGCGTGATGTAATAATGTCAATATGGACCAAAATCTCTGTGGAATGTTTACAGCAAGTTTTTAAATCTCTGCCATGAATAATTAAGGCAGTTCTTAAGGCAAGAATGGGTCTAACCTGGTACTAGCAAGATGTACCTAATGAAGTGGCCAGTGAGTGGCAGAGGAAACTGTGGCAGATGATAGATAGGTGAGATTTCGCCATATCTATTTACTGTTTTCTGTTTATCCCGGACAATTTAATATTACATCATCATTCACCAATGGATCATCTGATTGTTTGTTTAACCTTTCACACCTGGCTTTAATCATCTCATTAGTAAGTGTATTTAGTCCCTCTGTTTAATTCTTTTCTGTTACATGTGGTTTGTGCAGTGCAATTGTATGTTTACTGGGGTTTGTGCAATCGCAGCCTAAGTGACATTGAGTGAAACGCATAGCATGAGTAAACATTTATGACTCCTCAAAGTAAGTTATTTTATGTCTTTATGATTTCATTAAATTACTTTGTTAAAACTTCTCCTTACTCCAGCGCTGTGACAGAATGACAGACCATAAAAGGAGGCAGTGAAAAAGACGCTAAACAGAGACGAAGCTATGCAAACAGTGCGATTTACAATCCGAGTTATGACGACAACTGGGAGTGGGATGCACTGGATGATGTTATGTTGAGGGAACTTGCTCACCTCCAGTCATCCATTGGCCCGAAATACCTACCCTCTTCCCATTGAGTCAGGGAGCCCGTTTGGTTCCCCGTACCGAATTTTGGGGGGGAGCTATAAAACACTGAGCTGTGCAGATAATGTGGTCAGCTCACCCCTTTAGGTTGGGCTGGCAGTCAACTGGTATGTCAACTGGTATGTCAACTGGTTTGTCAACTGGTTTGTCAACTGGTTTGTCAACTGGTATGGCATGTCTGGGCTGAAGAGACATGGGCATAACTCCAGGAGAACCAGGTCAGCTGTCACGTCCAGCCCTGTTAGGCTGTCTATGTTCCCTCTGGTTTTCAGTTATGTCTCCTGTGTTCTGTCTTACGTCCTCAGTGTGTTCAGTATTTAGATATACGGTGGTTTGGTTATGTTCCTTAGAGTTGCTCCCTAATGTATTGTGGTCTGTGGTTCCCCCTGGTGTCCCTTCTGTGTCTCACAGGCTCGGGTGGTATGACGTCATCAGTGTGGGACAGTGTACGTGTTGGTTCAGCACCGGTGTTACCTGTTGTCTCTAATTCATATGTGTATTTAGCCCTTGTGTTTCCGCCTTGTCCTTGTTCGTCAATGTCTACCGTTACGTGTTCCTGCTGTATTGTATTCCGTTTCGCCCCTGTATTCCGTTTCGCCCCTCGTGGCAGTATTTCATTTCATTTAATAAAGTTCTCGTGGTTTATTGCAACCTTCGCGCCTGTCTCTCACTTCCCAATACAGTGAAAACGTGACATCAGCTAGCATCCCCAAGGTTCCTATTCAGCAGACCCAGGGTCCTGTAAAAGCCAGTCCAGCTAGCTGAGTTCAGGTCCAGAGCCAGCCTGCCCTGGCCCACACCAGTGCCGATGGTAGAGCTGGGCGATATGGAAATAATCTAATATCAAAATATTGTTGACCAAATAACTCAATATCGATATTGCAGCGATATTGTAGGGTTGACAATTGGTGCTTACAAAGAAATATTTACACAATTAGTTTTTTGATAAATAATCAACATTGATGTGTACATAATAACTAAGTGGGGTAAAAGCAAATAATAGGAAAGCTAGAACAGTCTGGTAAGTTCAGTAAATTACATCACTTTACTGTAATCCACCCTTTAAAACCAGGAAAAGATAGCACTTTTGTCATACCACGATATTACAATATCCAAAATCTAAGACAATAAACAGTGTAATATCACAATATCGATATAATATCGATATATTGCCCAGCCCTAGCCGGTGTCTCCATGCCTGTTTTTGGGCAGTGTAGTAGGGTTCTGTTGTTTAGCCAGTTTTGTATGTTTACTGGAGTTTTGTGCCAGGGGCAACCTGAATGAGAGTATTAAAACTCTTTTCAACGCATTGAAGTCAGTTGTTTTTCATTTCATCCTTACTACTGAGTTGGAAGACTTTCACTGCTAAGTGATAACTCTGTATTTTGGGATTGGACATTATCGCCACAGGACTTGAAGCTTTGGGTCTTTTAGTTGACCACCATCAGTGCCACAGCTCCGAGTTGTAGGATTTTTATCTTCTGGGTTTTGCACTGACCTTCTCTGATCCTGAATGACAATCCAACTCATCTTAAGATCTCCTCATCTATGACACAATGGTCCCTACTGTGACCCCACCTAACCATTCTTCATCTTGTAAGCACTGGAAGTCTCTAATGAGCAGCCAAGTTGTGATCACCACTTCATCAACTTTGGGGGAGATGAAAACGTCATCGATAGACTGTGTTTGCACTCATTGTTTTTTCTCATTGAGAATCACAACACTGGGCAGAACAATAATGCAGAACAATAATTTTTCTTTCAGGTGTGTTTTTTTGTGTGAAATAGAACACGTTTACCCATTACTTGAATATTTCAATTTTGCTAAGTCTGTCTTTATCTTTTAATCTACAGGCCTCACCTCTTCATCCAAAAACGTGGCTGTTTAATGATTCAGATTGCCAACTCAAAGGAAGGAGAACATGTCACACTCCCTGAAACAGGAAGCAAGGTTTGTTCCCAGCAGAGCTCTGGCTCCCCACTTTACAGTTGACGTGTCTCAGCTGATGACTTTGTCGGTGCTTTTCCAGAAGTTGTACCCCATGACTACCACTCTGGTTCCACTTCATGAGGGAAAACGAATCCTCCAAATTGACACCCTAGGCCACATGCAATGTCTTAGTCTTATGAACGACACATTACATTTTTGGAACATTACATGCTTCTTTCATATTTGCTTTAACTTTTGCCTGACTGCTTGCCGTTTTGCAGTGATTGCAGTTTGCTCCTGAATACTGATGCTCAACTCAGAGCCAAAATTCCCATTTTCAGGTTATAATTTTTCCCCTGGGATTGCAGTTCAGATGACTTACCTGACATGGGCATCTCCTCCATTAAGGCCACCATGCTCTGTTGGGCTTTCATTACTGACCTCTCTCCATTTCTTCATTTCCAACTCATTAATGAGGTTCTTCACTGCATCCTGTATATGTATTCTTGCTACATCTTCCTTTTCCAGACCAATCTGCACATCTTTCTGGTTGGTCAGTGTTCATTTCCATCGCCTCTCAATTACCTGGGCACATTTTATTGACTCCTCCAGGTCTTGCACTGTCAGCTTGTCCTTAGAACATGACTTGAATATGGTGTTCTTCCTCTCTCTTCTTTCTCATTTCTCATGCCACCATTGTTTCAGGAGCTAAAAAAATGGTACTCAAGATCTTAAATATCCCTTACTCTTAATGCTTTGTGTAGGAACAACTGTTGAGTCTTCATGCTTGAAGTTAACTTCTAGACAAATGTTACCCTCATTAAGGTTATGTTGCTTCGTGGCCGCTTTTGTGATTCTTTCTTCTTTAAAACCACTTCATGAAGGCTTTAGTGGCTTAATTAGATGGCTTAATCCACCTGCACTTGGATGTTAACAGGCACATACTTTAACCTCCCCCTTGATGTGTTTTGTTCCAAAGGGCACTTCTCTAATTTGGCCACTGGTGGCACTACTCCTGTTTTGATGCACCCTGCTTGGATTTGTAGAAACATTTGCCTTTTCATACATAGCTGCATGAATGTCAGGAGCTCCTGAATGAAGGACCTACCCACGACAGGACTTTATTTTAGAGCTCTTTAGGGCTTCATTTTGAGGTAATTATCTTCTGTTTCATTTTACATTTACATTTTGTTCATTTAGAAGATGGTCTTATGAACAACAGTTAGTAGGACTCCAGCCAATAAGATGTTCATTCATATGAGAGATATTCTTTTAACAGCAGCATTTTAGTTTTGAAAGTACAGACCTTTCCAAAACAAAAACAACAAATAAACCATAAAAACTGCAAATGTCCAATTAAAGGTAATAACATGAGCTTAAAAGATTTGGGGAATTTTACCAAAAGTCTTCTAAGCTGAAATTAAATTATTTTAAGATGGTAGTAATATGGATGATTCAGTATTTGGATTTTGATAATATTATGTAAAATGTTCCAACTGTTCAGCCTCAGCAGTTGGTGTGACAAGACACCAACAAAAAATCTACATCACAGAACATATTCACGCAAGCTGAGAACACAGCGATACGTCATTGGACATTATGTAGACTTTTTTAAATATAACTAAATGTCCGTAATATATGAACAGTATTAGTGGAATGATAGTGTTTCACAACAACTAACCCACCTGAAAATGGGATGTCCCTGTAAGTCGCACTGGAGAAGAGCATCCGCTAAATGACAAAAATTGTAATGACTGCTGTGATTAAAGATAGTGGGGTTCTGTCAGGTTTGACATTTGCAAAAGAGCTTGGGTATGTTTTTTTCATAGCACTCTTTATCCATTTTGAATGCCACTGACACTATGTCCTGTTGCTACAGACAACATTGCAGCAAGGCTTCAAAGGTGAACAGAGGCACTTAGTTACAGTATGTCTCTTTTGAAAGGATACCATTCCTTCTATAAAATCTTTCAACCAACTGACAACTGGGCAAAGCATCGCTCAGGATCTCAGAAGGTATGTACAGTAGGATAAGATTAAAAGGTGCTATTTGTAGAATTTCAAGCCATGAAAACAGAACTGAGTTCTCTTTCAGGGACCAGAGGCCTATACTAAGAAGCAAGATTTAGGGTTAGTGAGCTAACTTCAGGTTTAAACATGGGTTTTCAGTATCATGACGGTGGTTCACCTGTTACTACTGACCAATCAATTCTCCGCCTACTGACCAATCAATTCTCAATTGAAAATGACATCACCATTCTGGGACCAATCTGGGCTTTCTCCGAGTGTATCTTTAAGAATGATATAGATTCTCAACGGAGGGACTTTGTCAGCTTCTTGAGCCGTATTTCCACTGTGGCACATTAAAGTCCTAGTTCCACAGACTGTGTATGCATACCATTGCATTTGTTTGCTACAGATAGTTTCATGTATGCTGTGGTTGATGCAGAGAACAAACAACAATGTATCCCCTTTCACTGTAAAGACAGTACATACACTTTACTATTTACTCCCACAGTACTTATATGGTTCTTGAACAAACCAGTTTTTTAACATTGATTACTTGACACACCCTGTACATTTTTTATTTTCTCCCAAGACCTTTTTAACACGGTCAGGGTTGCAACCAAAAGAATACGACAAAGAAAATGTCTTACACACCATCAGCATTCATCGAAGCAACACATTTGTTTAATGGAATACACAATTAGTTATAGTCAGATCTAGTTGTGCCTTATGACAGGGCAGTGATAGATCTTGTAAAACATTTACACAGTTGGCAATTTTTTGCCAGCTTTCCTTCCTGCTTTACGTCTGTATAATATTTTTTTATCTTCTTCATATTCTTCTCTGAAATTATCGTTTGCTCCTCTTGAGTGACATATGTGCTCTGGTAGACTTGCAATTGGTCATATGGTGCAAACACCGCCCCTTTTATGTGAACGCACTTGTCACTAGATTGGGAAAACCTGGGTTGATTTAACAAATTGATAACCACCATCATGGCATCTTTTATCCAGATTGCAGTTGTTAGGGTTAGTGAAGCCAGCTAAGGAAAATATAACCTGAGTATTTTTAACTAGCTTCATAGTATACTGTAGGTCTCAGCTTACAAATGTTTTAACCCTTTATTGTCCTTGCTGTGAAAAAAACATTGTGTGCTCTACCAAACGGTTGAGTCGAACATTAAAGGGTTAAAAACAGTATTTTGACTGGCAAAATGGGAGCCACCAGAAACACAATCTGCTAAGGTGAGAAACTCTGTATACACAAACAATGTTCTCAATGCTCGAGTTCATGTGTACTGCCCCTGGTGATACTTCGAGCAAAGTTCCATGTTGTGTCAAGCCTTCTTATTGTTTTAAAAATAGTGATTTTGATGCTGTCATATTAGTGCCCCATCAATCCCGTTCAAAAGGTGATTTGACCGAAACCAAAAATAGGGAAAATCTTAAAAGTGGTGTTTCTGTCCTAATTATGCTTTTAAACGAAAGTTTGACCTTAAGTTGCATTTTGGTGAGAGTTACGCTTGAAAAGACAAAATTACATGTTTGTTTCAGTTTTTAAAACCGTTACCATAGATTATTTGTTATATGCAACACTTTGCCTGCCAATGCTTCAGATAAAAAGAGTACACTTTGGCCACTTCTGTATCAGTTTGCACTTGAAATACCACAAGGTCCAGAATTCAAATGTAGTGCCAACCCCCTAGCGAGTAGTTTCCAGTGCATAATAAGCATCTGGCCTACTTAGCCATTTTGCCGTAACACGGTAAAATCTGCAATAACTCTCTCTAAGTCATTCGAGCCAACTAACTATTTCAAAATGGTACAAACTGAGCAATATTCTGTGACACGTTATTTGTCATTTTAAGTTGCGTTTATCATTATTGGATGCTAATCTAAAACTAATGCTACACCCAGCAGAGTGCCTGCATTTCCCAATGCCAATGCCTTAAGCTAGCTAGCCAGTTACCATAACAGTAACGTAACACCTACCTAGCTAAAAATGTTACATATTGAGCAATATTCTCTGACCGATTATTTTAAATTTTACGTTCACCCTTGTAAATACACAAACAAATACACAATAGATCATGCTAACCAGCTTCTTACCTCTACTAGTGCTAGAACCTGTGGACATGGCTAGTATATCTTGTTTATTTTCGGCAATAAAAGGTTTCCATACACATTGATCCATGTGATACTATCTAAAGAACATGGTAAACATCTTATTGGGTTGAAAGGCCTTATTCCGTAGAATTAAGAGGATACTTCACTAGAACTATGTCCCAAAACACTGCTATTCATATGAATGGTATGAGCAAGTGATGTCTATTCATTATTGCTATTTCACTGCACTAGATATTTTGAATACATTTACTTTTCCTTTTAGCATGTTGCTCACATTAAGAAATTCAATAAGCACCCAGATTTGACTGAGAGGACTGCTAATATGAAAAAAGAAGACATTACATAAGTAGATTTTTTTCTGTGTTGCCATGTATTTTAAGCAAAATAATCTTTGAGCTCATAGTAATCATGCAAACGTTCCTTCCAGATAAAATATCAGTAAATGCATTATGTAAATGCACATCCTATTTATTGGTTCAGTTCACACTAAGGAGTTCACTTCACTTGACCGATGGGAAGTCGTTAAAAAATGCGGTTTGCATATTAATTTTGCCACATTGTATGTGTTTGTCTACTGTCATATGTACAGCCACAGGGGGACTCTACAGACTCACCCATGACAAATTTCTCCCCAGCTGCTCTCATTTCACCCACACTTAGACTCAGGTATCTGGCTCTCTCATTCTCCTGCTGAATAGGATTTAGTGAGTTATATGAAATAACCCCTTTTCATTTTGAGATTTATAATACATCTTTTTGCACTTTAATGAACCGATTAACATTTTCTATATAATGTACAGTAAGTAGTTATAGTATATTAGGACAGTGAAAAAAGAAAATGCATAGTTACTGTACAGTAGAATGCTGCTGAATTGTAGTGTATCCAAACTGAGCCTGAGACTGTTAGTGTGATCTCTAGGAGGATGAGGACATGGAGTTAGGCAAGGCTGGGTTAAGAGCAAATTATGTATGCATGGCTAGCTACTGCTTCAGTGTAAACAAACAATGTCCCCGTGCTGTAACCAAACATTACTATTACTTTACTACCTAAATACTCTAAAATGTATCAGGTATTTCTTTACTTTTGCAAGTGACCCATCTTATCCTCAACAATATTCTAGTTAATGTTAATTTTTATATTCTACTTGCTCTGACTGTGATATATATTTATTTATCTACTTTAGTTGTTTACATTAACTGTGCAGTTGCTCTGGGTTCTAAATAACACAAATGCTAATGAAAATATATTTAATTTTTTTTTAAATGGTATAATGATTCCTTAGAATATGCAGTGATTTGTTACACAGAAAAGCATAGCCTAAAATGCATAATTGATATCAAAGATGGGCCAAGCCGTGCCCACTGACAAATGCTTTGAAAGCAAAACTCATCGTGTCTCCATAACAATTGCTCTTCAAATGGCAAATAACAAAAGAACTGCATGGTGTAGGGAATCATTGTCCCATCTACATTTTTTATTTACATTTTTTAAGTATCAGGAAATACAGTTTGTACAGTCTTCGTAAGCTGGTCATGGAAAGTGAATATAGTTACGTTATCACAGTGTGAAATTCTAGAAATAGACACTTTAATCGGGACTGAACATTATTTTGTAAAAATAAATAAAAAAACATCTTACATATCTTGTTACGAAATACATTGGACTTTGCCCTGTTAAATACAAATAAAATAAAAACTACAGTAGTTCAAAAGTCTGATGCATTATGTATTCCTGCCCTTCTCTGTAACAAAGGCCTGAATACAAATGAAAGTATAGTTTTAATAAACTGTATGCATATTCAAAAGACAATTATGCACTATGGAAAGATTTTTTACAGTTTTCAAATTTTGGTTGGAAATATAAAAAAAAATTGTTATTCACTGTAGTAGCAGTTTAGTTGTAGTCCGTCACACCCCTTTGGCTCCCTGGAGTAATCTCTGTTGAATTGATCGATCTGATCTCCATTAAATGAGCCAGGCAGTTAAATGTGTTTTTCATCATCCTGAGTTATGAGTGTAGAAAACGTGGGACTAAATGTTTCTTGAGGAACTGGGCTTTTGATAGCAGGTGACATTACTTCCTCCTGAAATATTGCCTCCTGTGAAACCGCCAAAGATTAAAAATGACTTTGATTCAATAAACGATAATATCCAGCTATGCTAATGAATTTTCCTGCATAATGGTTCTCCCACTGGATAAAGGAAAATCCTGAGAAGGTGTGCAGGTTGATATCAAGGTCAAACTAATAGGGAAGCTAATACCTTTATTTCCTGTGACTTTTCTACCTATAATATTAACACAACAAAAGTAAAATCAAAGGTTCTTTTCAATGACAACCTTGGATGTGCAATCAGTAAAGCATAAGAAAGTCTAATAGCTGAACTGTCAAAAACTCAAAATTTACCATGTGTTAAAAAACTGAAGAGAAAAAATATATTTCAGAGTAAGATGTCAAGTTTCTTAAAAACCCTGTGTGGGAAATGGGCCAAACACACTGAGTCCAGTTGCACAACACCATCTACATTATGTATTTTGGCTAAAGCTTAAAGAAACTATTCTGCTTTTAGTGTCCCGAAGCTGTAAGCCTGATCTAAATGCCATGATAAAGACATCCAAATATTATTACTTTGGAATAAATCTGTTGAACAACCTACACAATTGTTCTGAGCACCTTTGTAAAGCTGGCATCCCGACAACACAGGAAAAGCATCCAATACCATCGAAATAAATGTACATCCTTTGCCAAGCTTAAAGGCTCTTAGTTTACAGCATCATGAACTAACAATTTGTCTAAAACAGAAAAATAAATGTAATTCACTCTGGCACAAAAAATTGGCTAACAATGTTTTACAGTGCAAATCCTAGTACACTAGCTATGTTGGTCTATGTTGACAGATTGCGCAGGATTTAAATATACTGTACCCATTTTCCAAGTGCTTTGTCTCCAGAGGAACATTGGACATTATAGTGCCCTGATAGTAAAAAGTTTCTTACATACAGTTTATAGTATTTACATATACAATAAAAGACAACACTGTTTTGTCTAAAACATTACCAGGTTAAACATATCAAAAGTATGTCTGGTGTGGTAGGTGGAAAATAAATACTAGTTTTTAAGTAATAAAATAAGATTGAAAAGGCACTGCAATTGGATGTTTTGTTGTGGGGTATGAACAATGCAATACATTAGCTTGAATGTGTTACAAATCACAATTTTTGTAAAAGCACAAATTTGTAAGGTTTGAATACTAAGCAACCAGCCTAAACAGCATTTGAAGGAAGGCACACTGTAGAACCAAATTCCATAAAAACACAATAGAAAGTACTGGCAAAAGATTTTCCGGTACCTTCTCTATTAATTTATGGACATTTCCTTGAAGACAATAACAGAAAATACTTTATAAACACAGTAAATATCCGTTAACACACAGAGCTGCGTGTTAATTTGTAACTACTGTGTTTATAAGAACTTTCTGTTGTTATTCTGAAGAAAATTTCTGTAAAAATGTGCACTGGAAACCCTTGGTTGAACGTTGCGAAAAATGTGAAATTGTGTTGCCAATGTAATTTTTTTACACATACGTACATATTTACAACAATGCATACCATTTTTTGTAACTAAGTGCCCCCCTTAGTGGTACTACTTTACAATATGTATTTTTGGATGAAACAGGTATAGATACACCTATGAAAACAGTAAAGCGAATATGGAATTTCTTTCTCGTTTGGCATTTACTGGGGAACAATGATGAAATTCTATAATTTGTCTATGTTCCTAAATCATTTGTAGTAATTTTTAAACAGTCATCAGTCAGCACTTTCATTCAGGGAGAACAGGGTTGAGCTAGCTCGTTTGCTACATCAATAGGTTATATGAGTCTGTGGTGATAGATTTGATACACCTTTGTGTATACACCATTTGATACACCTAATAATGATAATTTGCATGAAAAACAAATGTTCTTTCAAATCTGGATCCCAATTGATTTTGGTACATGAAATATACATTTTGTATGATAAAGGTCTGTTGTGTGGTTTCAAACATACCTTTTCTGACATCTATGCCGATGTGAAAGAAAAAACTGATTGCGTGCTTCTTCCCAGCCCCGTGCTAGTGAGAGGTTTAAACAAATGTAGTCTTCTAAATTCATACTTCAATAGTTTCTCAACACAACATACCATTGGTCTATCAATTATATATTCTCAATCTGATATCCTCCCTGATTGAGAATATATTATCGACAGTCAAATTGTGAATTCAGAAAAATAAGTCTGCATTTCGTTTTTTACAATTTGAACAGTTGAACGCACATCTTAGCAGTCTAAATGCAGAAAGTAGTGCGTTAGCTGCGTCGTCAGCAATTAGGTAAGAAAATATGTTTTAAACAATGCAACCGACTTCTATTTTACTAAATGTATATTTTAGGTACCAAAAGCCCCACTACTGGGAACCATATGCATCAGTAGGCTGACACTCACTACACACTTGACGCCTGACCCACTGGTATCGCCTCATATACAAGTCACTTTTACGCAAAACCCCTCTGTACCTTAACTCATCATTGACACACCCACCCGTAACCTGCGCTGAAGCAGGTACATCTTCCTAGTCACCTCAAAAGCCCATTCCTCATTTGGCAGAGACTCCTTCCAGTTCGCAGGAGCATACGACTGGAAGGAACAACAAAAATCTATGACATTTTTTCACACAGTTTCCCTCACCTCCTTTAAATCCAGAGTATCAGAACTTCTGTCTGATCATTGCACATGCTGACCCTCCCCTCTCACATGCACACTACCTCTGTCCATTTGATTTAGTGCCTTAGTTTTGTTCCATGGTTTTTACCCCAGGGTGCATTTGCACAAACTGATCTGCAGTATCGTATTTGTTTTTTGTAATTTGCACAAACCCATTTGCACAGTTATGCTCAAATGTTAATTAATCCATTGTATTTGCCTTGACACTTTACAGACCAATTGATCTACCTCTTTAATTCAGACATCTGTTTCCATAATTGTACATACACTTACATCGTTTACTCTGAAGATCTGCACATTGTATTTTTAATTGTGTTTTTGTTCCCTTGTGTAATTCATGTGTAACTTAGTAGCATCTTGCAACGTTTCGCTTTTATCTTGGCAAGTTCGCCGGTTGAATTGAGAAATTGTTCTCAACGTGTCCACCTGGTTAAATAAAGTAAAACTTTTTTTTTTTTTAAGCAGTTGGGCTTCATGGTTTTGGTGATTTTCTTTGGGAAAGAACCTTCATTTTTCACGCAGAGGATCATTATTTCACAAAGTTGTATCAAACGCATTCATCTGCACAGACCCATATAACCTATTGACATGGCAATCGGCTACCTCGACCCTGAGTGAGTGAGCTGACTGATGATGGAGACCATAAACTTCAAACGATTTAGGAACATAGACACATTATAGAATTTCATCATTCTTCCCCTTTCATGCCCTTGTGTCTATTCTGTATGTTCATTACTTTACTCAGAGCTAGTTGGGATGGCAAATTAATTTGACTGGTTGACATTTCTGCTTTATCATTCTGTCGACAGCAGCCTCTGGCCAGGTCATTTTTCATAAAATGTGTGTTGAGATTTGCATTTTGATTCAATATACAGCAACAGGTTAAAACAACATCTAATAAATTGGAAGAAAACAGTGTTTTATCATTTTATTAGCAAATTTCAAAAAACTTTTCAAAAGGCACTAGAGAGTAATTTGCTGAACAAATAGTAAATTATAAATAAAAAGAACAGACTTTTGTATTGTATATACTTTATTGTCCTTGTCAGGAAATTTGTCCTGGACTCATAGCTGCAGCAGTTCACAAACAAAAACATACATACATACACAATCATAAAAATAGAATCATGACAATAACTACAATTTACTATTTAACATGTTAATAGATAAAGAAATAAAAGATTTTTGGTAGCGTTTGGTCTTACATAATGGGACTCTATAACGTCTTCCCGGTGGTAAAAGCTGATACATGGGGAATAAAACATGACTTGAATCACTAGCTATTATCTGCGCATTTTTAAAAACTAATGATTCATAAATTGTTTGTAGTGATGTGTGCTCCTTAACACCTATGACTTTCATTGCGATTTTGACAAGACGTGAAAGCTGCGATTTTAGTTAAATTAGAAAGATTCCCATACCATGTTGGCATTCCATAATTTAAGAGACTGCCTAAAACAGCATAATAAAATAATTGCATAATTATCTGATTTACACCACATAGCCTAAGTCTTCTTAAAAAATATAGTCTTTGCTGGAATTTTGAACAGATATGATCAATGTGGGCTTTCCAATAAATGAACGATCAATGAACACACCTAGATACTTATAGGTATCCACCTGCTCAATGATATTATCATGAATGATTACTGGGCTGTGATCACCTAAACTTTTTGGATCAACTATTATTTCCTTTGTTTTCGAAGCGTTAATAATAACATGATTTACATCACACCACCGCACAAAATTCTCAATTTCTGACTGATACACTGATATACCTTGATCCTTCCCCAACAGACTCAATATCACAGTGTCATCAGAGTATTTGATAATGTAGTTATTTTTGTTTATACTAAGACAGTCATTTGTATATAGAGTGAACAGAATGGGAAAACAAACGCAACCTTGAGGCGCACCAATACTAATCAATTTTGCATCCGAGAGTACATTATTTACTTTTACATATTGAATACGGTCTGTTAAAATAGCCACTTAATAATAAAAGGATTTACATTACTATTTATGAGTTTGCCCAGAAGTATTTGTGGTTGAAGTGTATTAAAAGCAGAACTAAAATCTACAAAAAGCATTCGTATGTAAGCGTTAGATGTTTCTAGATGTTGTAGAGTTAGATGGGTGACAGTGTTTATAGCGTCAACAGTCCCCCTCTTTTCCCTGTAGGCAAATTGAAAAGGATCCAATGATGAAATGACATTGCATTTCAATCTAGATGTAACATACTTCTCCAAGCATTTCATAACCACAGATGTAATTGCAATAGGTC